>JAODAL010032801.1:0-46429 GCA_025379985.1 Phyllomedusa bahiana
AATTGATGTAGACTGTAAAAACTGTTAGCTCCTATTCCTAGCTAACTTTGGTGAATGTGGGGTTTTAAAAACGTGATCATGCCAAGCGGGAAGGTGTGACTATAAGGCATTTTCCACGGCTTATTTAGAACGTATTTACATGGGTTTGCCGATCAAAAATACGTTCTGAAATCATTTTGAAAATCATTGCAAATAATCCCAAACTAAGTGTGGCACGTTTTTGAACTGTTTCCCGACGGATTCCCCATCTCCATTCATTGTATGGGAATCTGTTCTAAATAATTGACTGCACATTGTTTTTCAGCCCGGATTCCCGTCGGAAATCCGGGGGGCAATCCCGGACGGAAATATTCGTCGGGTTGAACGCGAGCCGTATTTTCTATTAAATCAATAAAAAAGGGGGCTGTTTATTATTTCTATGATTTGCCGCGATTGACGATGTCAACCCGTCGGCAAATCCGCGGCAAAAATTAAGCCGGGAACGAGGGCCCTAAATTCGCTAGCAGGGCTTTTTATTTGGATGGAGAAATTTTAATGTTTCCGGGAACCAGTTTTTTTTCTGATAAGTATTTTGCTGTCTTGCAAATACACAGATATGTGCTCTGAGACCTGACAGAGGGCATAATCTTCCCAGGTCAGTAATCTAAGGTTAAAGTTTTTGGCAGTAAAAATAAGTCGGGAACTCAAGAGAAAGCTTTTTCCTGTTGTAAACAAAGACGGAGTGACATTACCATCCCAGCCCTTGAGAAGGAAAGGTGGTCGGGTAGGGGCACATTTGTGTAAACAAGGCGGAAAAAATTGCAATAACCAGGAATTTTTAGAAAACGGAAAACCAATGTATTTGGTAACAATTTTCCCATTTATCTTTGCCACATGTTTAAAGCTAAACAATAAAATGGGAAAAGCCATTTAACACATTTAGACAATAGCCATACAAAGCTGCAAAGTTTGGAGATTCAGACTTATCCAGCTTCCTTTACTGATACACAAAACATTTCTTAGATGATGGTTAGCCAGAGGTAAAGCTGGGTTTTGGGCAAAGGGGACTGAATATTAATACTGCCTATAAGATGAAATTTACAGCAAGCTGTAATCACAGAAATGAACATACATATGTTTAACACAAAAGTGTTCTCTAGTTAAAATATTTCCTCTTGTCTTAGTCAATTTTCCTGTCTAATAATTGTGGAGAAATGCATGCCCACGCTTTCCAGTGAGGAGGGGACATTCTCTTATTATTCTAAATTACTGCAGTGTGAAAAATCTTTAATATGTGTGCTACATACCATAGAAACACATTAAGGCCATACTGTACAGTACATTACAACCTAAAGTAGAAAAAAATTATAAGGTAAAGTTAGTTGAAACAATAACGTTAATGTTGGTTTTTATGTAAAATATGTTAAATTAATTCCTAAGTTAAATATAAAAAAATAATATGTGAAAGAACCATACGGATATGTTAAAAGCCTTTTAATCACAATCAGAATCCAGAAGATGTTAAATGTGTGAACTACAAATTAAAAAAAGTTACACCATTCTTTATATGACAATTTATTGTACATTGATACAGTTTTAAACTGATCTAGCTTATATACTAGAACTTGTACAATGTTCTAGATGTATAGTACAGCCTGTGAATCAAGGGCATACATTACATTTAAGACATCCGTACTGCTGCTCTGTGCCCCTCAGGGAAAGGTAACCCAGCTCTGGTTGGTTCCGTCCTCTTTCTTTAAAGAGAACCTGTCACATAGATTATGCAATTGTATGAAGAAATCTTCTGGCACTTGCGCAGAGAGGAATCCAAAAAAAATGTTAAAGTAAAACGCACATTTTATTAGAAAATTTTAAAAAAAAAAGTATAAAACCAACCGCATGTCCCACGCGTTTCAAGCCAATATGTCTCGGCTCTTAATCATGACATTCAAATAGTAAAAAGCAAACTCCTTATATGCTGCTTACTCCGGATCATCAAGAAAAACACCTGAATTTTAACCCTATATACACCATTAGAGCTACAACATTATCTAAATGACTCATACCCTACTAGGCATACAGTTATACAAATATACACACATATCTGTGAACAGAAAACCTCAATTCACCTCCAAGAAAAATACTAATATATATACAGCAGGTCTGATTTATAATTTAAGCCCTTAGGGTAACGAGTATCCAGCATTAGGATCCAAAAGGCTTCTCTGTTAGTAAGACACTTTTTCCTATCCCCTCCTCTTTGTGGTTTATTAACCATTTCTATGGCTCTAACCCTCAATGATTCTAAATTACCTTGGTGTGTATCCCTAAAATGTCTGGAAGCCCCCGATATTTGACGCAAGCTGTCCCGTGTAGCGTCATATATATGTTCACGATATCTTACGTTGCAAGCTCCTTTAGTTGTGCAGCCAAAATTGTTTGCAATTGCAGATCTCGCACCAAATCATATAAACTACGTGGTGCTGTGACAATTCATAAATTTGTATATCTTAAAACGTTTTTATATTGTAACAAATGAAGAAAAGACAACACCTTTTACCATGTACTTGGGCATAAGCCGCACCTACTGGTGCCGCACTTATACATCCTTTTAAATCCAACCATCTATTGTTATTTATTGCAGATGGACTAGTGAGCATACTCGGGGAAACAATGTTTCCAATTGTTCGTGGTCTAGTTGATACAAAATCACAGCCATTGGCAAGGATAGATCGTATAATGGGATCAGATGTGAGAATGGGTAAATATTTCCTTATTATATCAGAGATGTTATCAAACTGTCTACTATATTGGGTAGAGAAAACTAGGGAGGAAATATTATCCCTAGTCACTTTTGTTTAAATTTATAAGCCCATTCTCGTTTCATAAGTTTGGTTCTATTTTTGGCTCTATGTATCATCCACTTTTTATACCCTCTCTGGCGCAACCTATTACTTAAAGCATTTCCTCATTCTGAAACGAAGCCCTCGTCACTGCAATTCCTTCTGTCCCTAATATATTCCCCATCGGGAGATTATGTATGACATGTTTCGGATGACAGCTAGTGGCCTCCAAAATGCTATTACCCAAACGGGGTTTTTCCCATGTGTTTTGTTTCCTAATTTCACCAGTGACAGGATCCCCAGTTAATTTCAGATCCAAAAAAACTATATTTTCATCATCACTGGTATATGTAAAGGACAAATTTTCATGATTATCATTGATATGTTGTACAAATCTCGGAATATCTATAGACGATCCCTGCCAAAATAGCAGGGGTATCGTCTATATAACGCCCATACCAAAATATATCCCTTTGGGAAAAGGTGTTGTCCACCGAATATATATATCTTTCCTCCCACCACGTGACGAAAATATTCGCCAGTGATGGGGAGAAACAGGAACCCATAGGGCAACCCTGTATTTGCAGAAAGAATTCACCATTGAAACTGAAATAGTTGTGACCTAAAAGAAACTCTGTCACCAAAATGATGTATTGTTTCAAAGTTTCTCCATAATTGGTATATTTGTTAAATTGGTGAGTAAGTGCAGTTATAGCCAACGAAAGAGGGATAGAAGTATAAAGGGCAACGATATCACATGAAACCCATTTATAGTTTGGTTTCCAAACAATCTGGCGCATATGTCTAAGCACCTCCCTAGAATCTTTAAGGTAGCTAGGGGAACGAGTAACCATCGGCTGTAAATGCCTATCCAGCCATACATTAAGATGTTGATATATGGATCCAATCCCCGATATAATCGGGCGTAAGGGGGGAGGGAAAATTCCCTTATGTACTTTTGGTAAAGCGTGAAGGATAGGGATTTTAGGAAATTTCACCATCATACTTTTCCTTTGTTTGTCATCTAAAACCTGTAATTCATATCCCTCCTCCAAAACTTTCACCACCTTCCTATTAAAGACTTCAGTAGGATTGTTAGTCAATTTTCTATACACCTTACTATCTGATAACATGCTGTTAATTTGTCTAATGTACAAATCTCTATCCATTACAGTAATGGTACCCCCCTTATCTGAAGCTCGCACAACTATATAGGGATTGTTTTTCAATTCATCTAAAGCCCTAAATTCTCTCTGACTTAGATTTTTATTTCCCTTATCTATCTGATTATTTAAATCCTTGAGCTCTTGTTCAACCAGATACTGGAAATCATCCATGCTGGACACTCTGGAATTCACTGGATAATAATAGGGTTAAAATTCAGGTGTTTTTCTTGATGATCCGGAGTAAGCAGCATATAAGGAGTTTGCTTTTTACTATTTGAATGTCATGATTAAGAGCCGAGACATATTGGCTTGAAACGCGTAGACATGCGGTTGGTTTTATACCTTGTTTTTTAATTTTTTCTAATAAAATGTGCGTTTTACTTTAACATTTTTTGGATTCCTCTCTGCGCAAGTGCCGGAAGATTTCTTCATACAATTGCATTCTGTTTCAAGCCGCCACAGCCGACGGTTCCTTCCAAGAGCACTGCAGCTAATCAGGAGGGTGCGGACGTTTAATCTAAAGGGAGAAAACTGGTGAGCGTTTTCTGTTTCTCTCTGTTTACAAGCACATAGATTATGCCCCCCTTTCTGAGGACAATACAAGCTAGTGACAGACCTGCTGTTTCCAGTGCCGTGTCCCTTATTCTGGAAAGATGCTGTAGTTTTAGAGTAATTTAAATTTTCAAATTTGGGAGTTTTCAGCCAGAAAAGAGTCATGAAAAGAGTCTGTTTAATTTATGACCCCACAAACCGAATCTAGCCCCGCCCACCTCACAACTGATTAACCATTACCTTGAATAGGTAGATAACATGTGAATAACTGTCAGATGGGGGGGATAACCCTTGGGTGGGGCCCGGGGCTAACAGCTGCTCATGAATAAGCTGGACTCTTTTCTGGCTTAAAACTGCCAGATATGAGCATTAAATGCTCTGAAACTTCTGTATCTTACAGAATAAGGGACACAGTGCTGGAAACAACATGTCTGTCACTAGCTGGTGCTGTCCTCAGCATAACCTATGTGACAGGTTCTCATTAGGTTATGTTCACACGGGGTAATTTTGGGGCGCATTTCGCCGTGTATTTGTGCTCTAATACGGGTGCGCGCCGAAATTAGGATAATCCATAGTTCTCATAGAGAGCTAAGGATTATGCCTCCTCTCCCCCTGTGTACAATACGATCGTATTGTATGCGCGGGGAGATAAATGACATGTCAATTGCTTGAGGTGAATACGCGCCGCAAGTAATGAATGTGAATAGAGCCGGCGGGCTGCCCACCCCCCCACCTCCCCACGCCTCGCGCTGTGGGAGTCCGCCCATATCAGCGATAGCTCCTGAAAGAAACAATATTCTGCGGCGTGTACAGTACGCGCCGCAGTACAGCGTGTGAACATAGCCTTAAGGTGTTGAGCACCAGTGCAGAGCTCTCCTCTGCACAGGGAATGCATTTTTTGCAAACAGGGGGCAAGTAATAGTGATTAAGGGTCATTGTATGGTAAGAAATAGATAAGGGCTTGACACACAAAGTGGAACAAGAGAAACTCTCAGTGGAAACCTGGGCATGGTGGGCACCTGAGTATGACAGGTTGGAAGCTGATTGCTGGGGAGAAAGGAAGAGAAAAAGAAGCAGAATGCACAAGATAATGTGTACGAGTCATGTGCAGTCATGTACAGTAGCTGTAGGGTGAGCCCCAAGTATCAACTCCACCTAGGCATCCCAGTCTGGCACTGGCCAGATAAACAGGCATCAGGCCCTTCTGTTTTGTATGGCCAACCCCTACACCATAACATTAACCATTTCTATCTTTGCTGTAAGATCAATTCTCCTCTGTGTATGCCACTGATGAAGAGAACCAAATCAAACAAATGAGTTAAAAATATTAGACTAATCATTTATTTATTGAGGAAAATGATCCAGTATTCCATATCTATGAATAGCAAAAGTATGTGAACCATTGCTTTCAGTATCTGGTATGACCCCCTTGGCAGCAATAAGTGCACTTAAACATTTCTGGTAACTGATTATTAGTAGTGTTGAGCGATTATTATCGACAAAGTTGAAATCGGAATGGTATTTACGTTGATCGGATTTTTTAGATCACACGATAATTTAGGTTAAAATCTGTGCATCATCTATTAATATCGCGCCATTTTCGGCGCTTCCTGTCATTTTGGCGGCCCGCAAAAAAGCTTACAGAAAAGAGCAGGGTGAGTTGTGTGTGCGACGTTCTGAAATGGGGTGTGTTATGGTTGCGATTGGCTGGAAAAATCACATGACCCCGTTTTACATAGGAACAGCCTTTCCCGTTCATGATCAGTGTCTGTCAGCATCTCAGAGCAGTAGGACGTGCGCTCTGCCTCTGTCCAAACAGCTCAGCAAACAGCTCAGCGAAATAATTCTATTTCTCACAGAGAAAGCTCTACTGTTAGCTGTGATCCTTACAACTTAGTTAGATCAAAGATTTGAAGATTTTATGTAGTTAGGTAGAGAATTTTAAAGGAGCATCTACCGCTGTAAAGTCACGGCGGTGGAACAGGGGGGGTCCCGCGGGCGAACACAGACAAGCTCTTTAAAGAATACTGGATATAGTTCACCAAGTCTTAGTGTAGACATTGCACTGCAATAGCTTTATTATTAACAGTTTTCTATTGAAATATTTCCTGGATATTGGGCAGCCTGAACTTATATTAGGTGCAAAACTCCACTTTTATTATCAGTATACATTTCAGATAGGTGTTCTTTTTCAATTTTGCCCATTCCAGCTTTGTTGATATAGCCACCTTGCAGTTAAATTAGAATCCAGCAATTTTGGAGTCAGCACAGGTTGATAGGTGCCAAAAATACCTATCATTATCTGAATACATTTCAGATATGTGTTTTTTCACTTTGGCGCAGTACAGCTTTGTTGATAGAGCTACTTTGCAGTTAAATGTGAATACAGCAATTTTGTAGTCACCACAGGTGAATTGAAAGGTGCCAAAAATACCTTTTATTATCCGAATCCATTTCATATACGTGTTTTTTCACTATGGCGCACTACAGCTTTGTTCATTGAGGCACCTCACACTTAAATGTGAATACATCAATTTTGTAGTCACCACAGGTGAATTGAAAGTTGCCAAAAATACCTTTTATTATCCGAATACATTTCAGATACGTGTTTTTTCCCTTTGGAGCAGTACAACTTTGTTGATAGAGCTACTTTGCAGTTAAATGTGAATATAGCAATTTTGTAGTCACCACAGGTGAATTGAAAGGTGCCAAAAATACCTTTTATTATCCGAATACATTTCAGAAACGTGTTTTTTTTCACTTTTGGTCTGTCAAGCTTTGTTGATAGATCTACTTTGCAGTTAAATTTGAATCCAGCAACTTTGTAGTCACCACAGGTTGATAGGTGCCAAAAAATACCTTTTATTATCAGTATACATTTCAGATACGTGTTTTTTTCACTTTTGGGCAGGCCAGCTTTGTTGATAGAGGCACCTTGCAGTTAAGTTTGAATCCAGCAACTTTGTAGTCACCACAGGTGTACTGATAGGTGCCAAAAATAGTTTTAATATCCGTATACATTTCAGACAGGTGTTTTTTTCACTTTTGGTCAGTCAAGCTTTGTTGATAGATCTACTTTGCAGTTAAATTTGAATACAGCAATTTATTAGTCACCACAGGTGAATTGATAGGTGCCAAAAAAATACCTAATATTTATCCTTATACATTTCAGACAGGTGTTTTTTTCATTTTTGGTCAGTCAAGCTTTGTTCATAGAGCTACTTTGTAGTTAAATTTAAATTTACAGCAATTTTGTTTTGATTTGAGGGATTTGAGAATAGCTGTGATTTGCCGTCTTTTAATAAGAGACTTTCCAAAACTCTTCCATACCTTCTCAAATGTTTATCTTTCTGAACATGGAGCGAAATTCAGGTGGTAAGCGAGCAAAGAGGGGTGTAGGACATTGAGGTAGAGGTACGAGAGAAGGAGCTCCTTCCAGTGCTGGCGACAACACGCATGCCAGTGGATCGTCAGTTGCAGGACCGTCAGGCCTGTCATCGCTGGGTCAGGGCCCTGTGAATCTCAGTAACGAACAGCGTTGCCAATCTGTTCTTCAGTGGATAATGCAACCTGCATCCCGCAGTCTTACCTCCTCGTCCTCCCAGTCACGGCCACAAATGTCGTCATCACATCATCAGCATCCGTCCAACATGAAGCAGCCCAAATGTCAACTCGTGTACCCACCACTGTGGATAATCCATTTTCTGACAACCTCTTTGATGACAAAATGCGGTTGGGGTCAGAAGGCATGTTAAAAGATCAAGAGGCCAAAGAGGATGATTTTCTCTGCTCTGACGCCCAGTTACTGATGCCATCAGAGAGGAGAAGGAAGCCGGTCAATGGCAAAAATCCCGGGCGGTCGGCAACGCCTTGCAGTCCCTTTGCTTGTAGCCCGCAGCTCCTGGATGCAGAATGTCAGGACGACGAAATCACCTGTGTTTATGATGATGATGACGACATTGGCGGACTCCTTTTTCCGGCACTTTTTAAATGTGGGGGTCATGCAGGTTTGGGGCTCATGCTGTGGCCCAGGACAGGTATAGTCAATGTCCAGTGAAACTAAAATGGTGGTTGAAAGACTCCTTTTTCCCAGCACTTTTGAATCTTTCAGTCAGACAGGTTTAATGGTCATTCTGCGGTACAGGACAGATATAGTTTTAAAGTCCATTTCAACTTAAAATGGTGGTTTAAAGAAATCCTTTTCCCAGCACTTTTTAATTTGGGGTCAGACAGGTTAAATGGTCATACTGCGGTCAGAACAGGTATAGTCAATGTCCAGTTCAACTAAAATGGTGGTTTCAAAGACTCCTTTTCTTGCACTTTTTATCTGTGGGTCAGACAGGTTTAATGGTCATTCTGTGGTACAGAACAGGTATAGTCAATGTCCAGTTCAATAAAATGGTGGTTGAAAGACTCCTTTTCCCATACTTTTTAACTGTGGGTCGGACAGGTTTCAGGTCTTACTGCGTAAGGACATTATTTTAATTATTCAAACTAAAATGGGGTTTAAAAGACTCCTTTTTCCCGGCACTTTTTAATCTGGGGTATGCATTTTGGGTCATGCTGCATTCCAGGACGGGGATATTCAATTCAGTTCAAGAAAAATGAGGTTCAAATCAATGCCTTTGACACTTTTTAATTTGTGGGTGATGCAGGGGTTTTAAGGGTCATGCTGAGGTGCAAGACAGGGATAGTGAATGGTCTGTGATTTTTTTTCTGTGTCTTTTATAACCTAATTGTCTTGCCTAAGATGTAGCACGTATACAGTTTGCTGTTGTGGATGTTAATTCCAGCTTCTCCATCCTGTTTGGGGTGTAAGAAATGAAAGGTGTTGTTCCTTTTCCCATAGACTTTAATGGTCATCGGCGATAATCTATTATCGACTATCGGATATCGTATTGATAATTGCCGATATCGACTATCGACCCGAAGATGATAGTCAACATAATCGATCATCACTAATTATTAGTCCTTTGCATATGCTTGGTGCAATGTTATCCCATTCCTCCATACATGGTGCTAGTGGATTTCCTTCTATGAACTGTTAACTTCAGGTCCTTCCACAACATTTCTGCTAGATTAAGGTCAGCACCTTGACTTTTTTGAATTTTTATACTTTCTCTGTTCATACTTTCTTTGTGGTTTCCATCATACCAAAAAACAGTGATGTCCAATTGACCTGTCAAGTTTTACTGTGGTGTCCGTCATTTTGACAGCTAGAATAGTGCAGTATGCTGTGCTGTTCTTGCTATCTTATCTGCCTGAGCTGTCAATGGAGGCTTCAGTTAGTGCCTCTCACAGTAGTGTGGACAGAGCCTAAGTAAAAAAATATAAACAGACAGTGCTTTCAAAAAAGGTGGTGATTTATTAACCTAAACACCATTCGGTTAATAAACCACCACCATTTTTGGAAGCACTGTCTGTTTATATATTTTCCTGGATTCATTATCAGACCTTAGTTCTTCGTAGAAGCACTCAGCTTCTCTTTTCATTGTGCTGCTGACCATTGCATATTCCCCCCAAAAAAAAAAAAAACCTCAGCCAATCACTAAAGACTGGGCTAACACATATAAAGGATTACCCCCAAATTTAACAAAATCAATAAGTCTGTACCTAAGTTGTACTAAGTCATGATCCAAAAAGAGCTTTAGAGTGGAAGATGGGTTCCAAATAGGAGCAGATATGATTGGTTAAAATATTCATCTCCACTTTGTATATAATCGTTTTTTTCCGTATTTTGTGAGGAAATATAGGAACGGTTTTATCGCAAACATAAGTCACAAGTTTATGATAAACCATGTCTGTGCAGAAAATTGAGACTTTCCTACGGTTGGACACTGCTCTTACCACTTTCTAGATAGTAGGAGGGGTTTAATAGCAGATGAAATGGTCATCCTGGCCGTGATACATTTACTATAATTTACAGAAAGTGGTATAAATAAGCGTGGCAGGCACAACTTTCAGTTTCAGGTGCACAGACTTCTAAAAGATGCGTCAAGATGTGCATACACCTCTTAATAAATTTGGTGCATCCTACTGCACTGTTATCATTTAGGCCAACATATTAAAAGCCTGTCTTAGTCAATTCCTCCGTGTATGTGTATATTTCAATTTCATAATTTGAGCATTACAAGAAAATAAAAGGTAATAAATAACCAAGCTGTAATAAAACACAATTTACTACTCTGTTAATGTATCAGAAATTAGACAGAACAGAAGATTATGTTCTATATCAAGCTTCCCGACTATTAATGAACAGCAGGGAGCCACTTAAGATGAATTGAGGAACACAGGTTTTTGCATAGCGTGTTATGGAAGGACCATGTGTATTTTTGAATGTTATATGTTATGTGTTAGATATAATTATTTTTCATATAAAAAATTATACAATGTGAGTTGTTTATCAACTGAAGACAAGAAATGTGCCTGAGCCAATATATAAGCCATAATATTAAAACCACTGAAAGGTTAAAGGTGTGTTTCGGGACTGATTAATGCTCATTCGTCCATCAGGGTATAAGTAAAAATAGAAGTGAAGACTCAGACTTACCTCCCGAATGCTCCCGTTCACTCATGGATGCCGGTGCATTCATCCCAGGCTGCAGCAGTGAAGATCAGCATTCACGTGAAAGTTCCAACCAATTGCAGGCCCAAGAGGTCACGTACAGGTGACGATGTGACTGGAGCTGTCATGTAAATGATGAGCATTCACTGATTACTTCCTTTTTGAACGGACCGGCAGCCAGGAGTGAACGGGAGCGTCCGGGAGGTTAGTGTGAGTCTTCTCTTCTATTTTTACTCATACCCCAATGGACGAATGAGCATTGATCAGTCCCGGTACACCCCTTTAAGTGAATAGTTGATATGGGTAACAAAGAAAGTTTTAGACCTAGACATTTTTCTAGGGCAAATCAGAAATGTACTACAGAGAAATAGAAGACACGTTTTCTGTCACATCGATGTGGACAGCTGGCTGTGTGTGCATCACTTTCTTGAGATGGCACCAGGATATATTTGGGGAAAACGACAAGCAAGAGAAGGTAATGTGATGCTCCTGGCAATGTTATGCTTCTGTCCAGTCATTCATGTGGAATTAACTTTGACACCTACCACTTGCAATCCTATTAGCTCTGATTTACATTGAGTATATGGACTAATAGTAAAAATACAGTACTGGGAGTGTTACCAATAGAGCATTCATGGAGAGGTCCTTGGTTGGATGAGCAGACTGCAGGTTCTTATGCATTGCGTTATATACTGCTAGACTGTTTGAAGATAATTGTTGAAACTGACTATATAATTTCACAATACGAAATAAAGATTTTGAATTATTAATGAAAAAACAGTTCACAGTCACATGGCTAACTAAGTAATGGAATATAGAGCTGGGAGGAGGCTTGTGTGGCCATTCCCCGCAGCGTATATTACACTTTATTTGTTGGTTCTTGAAAAAATAGCAGCAGTTCCAATAACTATAACATAATGTTAACTGGAGGACAGGAGCAGGTTAGATCAGAATTGACAAGTTAACTTAAATTTGACTTCTACTCAGATACAAAGTACGACACAAATTATTATTATTACGTTTCAAGCAGCTGGAGCCAACTTGAGTATCATGAGACAATGGACCAGAGCACCACAAGTCTAAGGGCCTCATGTATGGAAATTGCCTTGATCTAAGACTTTCTTTGCTGCCCATAACAACCAATCAGAGCGCCCCTTTTATTTCATATAGTGCTCTGAAAAAAAGAAAGGGGAGCTCTGATTGGTTGCTATGGGCAACAGAGAAAGTCTTTATCATAAAAGGCTTCAGCCACTTAGATTTCCTAAGTTTTCTTTCATTTCACAACTGAATTGGTTGCCACAAAGTGAGAAGCTTTTGCCACACTGAGGTCTAAAAACACAAATTACTTTTTTACCTACATACAAAACTGACAGACTATTGCAAATTACATACTACAACCTAAGTAATTATGATTGTGTGCACAGAATAAAAGCTTACATTTAAGAGGATTGCATTTTTTTTTTAACAGTGCCTTACATTTCTATTGATTGATGCACAGAAGCATGGGTCAACATCTTCAATAGCAGGTGTGAAACTTTTGCCAGGTTTAAGACACCTTCCATCTTTCTGCTAGTAGAAAGCAACTGAGACCTGCAAAGGCTGCAAAATGGCTCCTGAGACTCTTGTTGGACTGGTTCAATGTCTTCAAAAGGGGCCGTGTAATTCTTTTCTAAGCTGCATAGGATGCAACCTAGGTGCTATGATGTCATTGGGCTATATGCAATTTTCTGCCTAACCATATATACAAATGGAGGGCATCTGCACATGCCTTGGAGCATTCACACTGTTATACTGTGAAGGGATTGATAATAAAGCCATGATGTACACACCTGAATAGCTTCCTGCACTTGAGGCTTCTCACTGCACAAGTGCAACTGGACCTGCAAAGCTAGCAGCACTGTTTGATCCCTTAATCACAAGCAGTACACAGTGGACCAATAAAGTAAATCACTATGGAGAATCAGTAGCAAATTTTTTAAGAAATTATTGGTGGAAAATTTTTGTTAGTGCAAACAGGGCTTTCATACAGCTTATGGGCCCCAGGGCAAAGCAGTGCACTGGACTCTTACCAAGCACATGCCATCACAAGCGGCCCACACCCTAAACCACCTTACAGACAACCAATCATGCCCCCCTTTCCTGAAGCAGATCAGTGTCTTTTTTCAATCAGAGCAATTTTTACCTTGGACCTCATGCCCGTGTAAATTCTGAGGCTGGGAAAGGCTCTGAGAGAGGTGAGATTGTTTTGTGTAGGTCCCCACCTGAACTGAGGCCACTGTGCAGTTGGGGGATGGGCCCTCACCTTCAAAGTGGCAAAGGACTACAAAGTTTTTCATATTATCAGATGTAGCAGTAATGCAATTTGACTTAATTCAAAATATCAAAGGCCTCATATATCAATTATGTAACAGTTAACTGTCTTTGTGCCCAAAAACAACCAATTAGAGATCAGCTTTTATTTTTAATAAATAAAGCTGAACTTTGGTTACTACAGACAAAAAAGACATCTTACTGTTTTGATAAGTCCCTATATTGCTTATCTGTCTCCTTGACATCTGCTGAGTTCTGTTTTTTTTTTTCTGTTTGCAAAACAGTGGAGTTGCTAGGACTTAAAAATGTATTTACAATTTATATCAAATAATTACTTATATAAATTCATTACAAATAGACAATTTTGTATGTGTGATACTTCAAAATAATAGTTTTTACAGTTACCAAAAAAACAACAGTAAAATAAGGAACAAATATGATACTATTACCTCTGACCCACTGGGGCCCTTATATTCAGAAGGTTCCTGGGCAGCTGCCCTAGTGTGCCCAATGCAGTAAGACGCCCTGAGTGTAATTATGACCTTTTGCCTTGATTTAGCATAGTAGGGAAAACCCCTATGGGAAGACAAAAAATAATACCCCAAGGAGATTGGAACTCTTCAAAGCCTGCATGCCACTGTTCAACCAAGTGTGCCGGATATGTTTAGAAATTGTCCTTTAAAAACTGCATGAAATTTGCATAATTTTCATTTATGTAAAACTGTAAAAACTCTTGTCATCCCTTTGGAAGTTCATTAAACTGACATCGGGGCCTAACTAGACTACCATGAAATCATAGAAAACGTTAATAAGGTAGGAAATGCTGACTTTAGAAAATGTTGCATTAAATGGACCTAAGCCTTTATTATTCACAGCTTCACATTGCTGGGGAAACAAACAAATCTAATTTCCGTCTCTATCGAAAGTCCTTCTCTTTAACTACTTTTTCAAATTTGTGATCTGTGTCTCAATAATCAACATTTTCAGGAAACCATTTTATTGAATGACCTTAATTAGCTTTTTAAGCCGAGAAAATGCCTGTCTAGCATATTCAGTGGTGTCAGTGTTCCCAGGAATAATTCTATCTCCTCCACTGTTTGCAAAATGTAATTCTCCAACTTCCTGTGCTGATTGCTGCTGCCACTGAACTGACTGGTATGGCGTGATGAACGGCAGGTGACATTTCATGAGAATTAAATAAGACAAGAAATTAATCAAATTAACATACTGTTTTTCTAAAGTATAATGAGTCATTTGCATATAAAGTGTAATCAAGGCTGCAAATACAAATTGAAATAAATATTACTGAAGATATCCATGTTCCATTTTAAGATCTACACAAAGTCGATGGCTTTTTAACACCCAGAAATCCAGGATGATTTATGCTGATGAAGTGATGCTCGCTGCTTGAAGCTCAGAATCCGATGCGTTATACCATAGAATTTACTAAAAAGGCCCATTGAGACGTGCTTACTCCAAATCAGAGACACAGGCAGCAGTGTGCCTATGTTTATAATAGGAGGCACTCAGTAGCAATATTAAACTACTTATGGTCTCATCTGGGGAGGCATTTTTAGAATAATGAAAAACAATAGTGTCTTGACTTCTAATAAGATATCCCAATTAAAATCTCACCAGTGTTGGTAACAAAACCTTGAAAAGTACTGTAGAAATAGTCTATGTTCATGCATCTCACATAAACATTATGAGTTGTAACCAGTCTAAGCTTCCCACTAAAGATCTGTAATAAAATGTATGTCTTACTTGCAAATTTTGTTGTTAATTTTGGTGCAAATTCTCACTGTGGAAGTTACTCATTGTATGCAGTATATGCAGCCCTCAGGGAAATCCCTGTATTTCCGTAACACATAAGGTATGCTGCCAATCTTAAAATCCCCTCTTGCGGAATGTCACGATATGTGAATTCACCTATAAAGGGATCACCTGATGAAGATAAAAAAGTTCCACAGGATGGGGCAGCACCAATATCCACAACGGACCACTCCAGGTCCCAAAAATGCACAGCATGTCCCAATAGTGTGTAAGCCTTATTTACTCACCACTCAAAGTCCCAAAATTGCAAAAAGTATGGATAGCAGCATCATAAAAAGTGAAAGCAGAACACCTTTTATTCCATAGTGAGTGCCATTTTATCTTCTTCTCCGGTTTCTAGATCTGACAACTATCAGGACTATCAGCAGACCATGCAGTATATTTAAATTCAATTAAGTGAGAGTTGTTGATTGCTAGCCTTCTATAAAGCTGAGGTCCATATGATACTGGCACAGTCCACTGTTGCTGAGAACTTGGGTTTTGTGAGCTGCTTTCATTCTGTTTCTAGCATTTAGTCCTGTTGTGTTCTGTTTCAGTTAGTTTTCTGTGCCCAGATAATTAGAACCCTGTTTTTTGGTTGCTTTGGTTCTGTCAGTTTTTCAATGTATTCTACTCCTGGGTTCTATTTGATGGTTAAGTGCTGTCTTGGTTAAGGTCAGCATAGCCGAAGGACACCAGTAGGGATATTGTCATGGATGGAATAAGGCTAGGGGGGGTCTGGTGTTAGGGATAGCACAAGAGATAGGTTAGTAACATAGGGTCACATGTATGAAACTGTTTAGGTCTAAAACTCACTTTTTTGCCCATAGGTTTCTATGGGGAAAAAAAGTGAGCTTTAGACCTAAACTGTTTAATACATGTGACCCATAGTTAGGAAAAGCTGGTTGTTGGGGTCAGGCATAGTTTGGTGTCTTGCTTCTGAATTAAAGTCATTTATCCTTCCATCCTCACCCTTGTCATCCTCCTTCTTCCTGTCCCTTATCTAATGGTAAACCTTTACATTTATTTTAGAAATATGCTTCTTATTACTTGCAGGCAACTGCTGATTGGTTTCATACTTTTATAAGTTGTGTTTGTCATTCGTGTCAAATGGGTTTCTATAGCAAGGGCATAGAGAGAGTATTACTTTAAGCCAGGCTATGTATATGTTATTTGTTTGTTGTTTTTTTTATCATAGCTTATAGTCTGTGTTTATATTTGTACTTACAATTAAAAGGGATTGTCTAGAATAAGAAAAACATTGCTTTCCAAAAAGGTCATTCTTTCTGTAGGTTATGTTTGGTGTTACACTCATGGTCGTAATAATAGTGTGCAGCAGCTATAGCAGCTGCTATGGATCCAAGAAGTTGAAGGAGCCTGCTCATGCATCAGAATATCATATCTTTATGTAGAGAATAGCAGGTTTATGGTTTTGCTATATGGCACTATTATCCATAACATTATTATTTTTATTCATCCTGCTATTCACGTTTCATTTATTGACTAGTGGGGACTCATCTAATTTTGTTATGGGGCATTATGAATTCTGGCTTTACCCATGATAATGGTGGAAACTTATTTGTTTTCAATCAAAGCTAACTCCCAATATTAGACAAAAACACATATGTTTGGGGAACTACCAATAAAAGGAAGGGGCCCTTTTTTTTCTTATGTTGGACTTATCAAAGCCTTGTCTCCCGGGGGATAAAAAAATTGAAAAAACCCAGGGGGGTTTATTTTCTATTTTGAACCCCACATTCTGCTCTGTAAAACTGCACATGTTAATTGAAAATACCTGATGACCAGGTGGTTCTTTTTTGCAACAAAATAAAAATAAAAATGAGCATTAATTTACCAACTCTATCAGGTATTTTTACAGATCCCACAAAGAACCCTGTGAAAAAATTTTAATCTTAATTTAAAAAAAAGGTTATATTTTTATTAAGACAAATATTCTTCCCCGGGAAAAAACAACTCTCCCTAAACTTCTAAAAACAAAATTTTTAAACTTAAATTTATTTTTAAGGGTTGTTTTTAACCCAAGGACCCAAAATCAATTCAAGTTTAATAAATTCTTCAGAGCTGTTTTTTAAAACCCTTCCCAAAAAGGGACTTTGTACTGGGACTTTTTTAAAGTGACCTTTATACTGCTCTTTTTCCCAAAACAAAAACACACTAAAAGGCTTGATTCTTTGGCCCCCAGGGAAACCCCCTGAAGCTAAAAAAGTAGATTTTTTTCCCAAAATCAGAAAATGAAGGGAAAAAGAAAAAAAACTTTTAGTGAAACCCAAGCCCCAAAAAGTGGTTTGTGTTTCTAGAGAAAAATTTTACATGGGTCTGGGAACCCCTCCTCCTTTTTTCTTTGTGGTGGTCGAATGGGAAAAGATATAGGTTGTCAAAATGTGCATTTGATGTAGGATTAGCAGCAGTGGGGAAAAAAGAGGAAGGTTTTTAAAGGAAAAGGGCCCCTGGAAAAAATAAAAAAGTTTATTTTTTTTGCTTAAAGGAGAGCGCGGGGTTTTGGGGGGAAAAAGAAGAAGTGACAAAGGCAGCAAGACTTTCAGTGTAACAAGGTTAACAGAAAAAACGAGGATGACATGTTGTAATCAAGCAGCACAGCTGCCGTCACAAAGCAGTGCTTCAATCTGAGCAACAGGGGGCAGAAGTTAGAACGAAGGCTTTAGTTCAAGCAAGACCTCGGTGAATATTCCCCTTTGGCAAGCCAGCATGAAAGCCATGGGGAAAGAAACCATGTTGTTCAAAAAAAAAACCCTTGGACAGAGGGGGGAAAGGACAGCCAAAACACAGAGTGTTTTACGGGGATTTACTGGGCTTTTGAAAAATTTGTGTTTGCAGGGCTTATATTAGGGCATTGAAATTTGAAAATTTTAAAAACCCTACGTACACACGCAAAGTGGGGGGCCCAAGCTTTTCACGGGGGGGGGTTTTGGGGCCAAGGGTTTTGGAATCTCCAGTCGTTGTTCGCAAAAATTTTTTGGTTTCACCTTAAAATTACCCTGATTTGTAACCCCTAGGGGCCTTGTTTTAAAAAGATTGATATCAAATAAAACTCTTTTTTCCCTCGGGAAAAAACCCCACTTCATTATTTTAAGGCTTTGATTGTCACTGGAAAAATACTCTCCACGTACAGTATTCAAATGTCACTTTACTCCGAGTCCTAGGAAAGCGCCAGACGTGTTGACAGCTTAACTTCAAACACAACATAATAAAATCATAGAAGTGGATTAAAAGATGTCAGCCCAGTATCATAGAACACTTGTTTTATAGCTATAACTTTATACTATACACATATATATGTATAGGTAGATATATATAGATAGAAAAATAAATTTCCTTATCTCTGCAGCACTATAAAATATCTCCCCAAACTGTCTGTCCTGTGTCGGTGTCACAGGGTGGGGAAAACCACAGAGACAGACACCACAGATACACACTGGGGAAAAAAGGTTATTTAAATTTCGACTTAGTAAAAAAAAAGGGAAAAAAAAAATTGAGGGTCCCCTCCTTTTATGGGGTGTAAAATTTCTTAGAAACCAAAAAAAAACCCCCGTCTATCATTTATCAGGCAAAAGGGCTGTGGCGCTTGTAAGTGTAACACTGGCAGATGCTTTTATCCTCTGTTTCATGAAGATTCAAAATAAAACACCTGTTTTTGCACTCAACGTGCTGGATACCAATTTTTTATAAATTGGGAAAAACTTTGGGGGTGGGGAGCCTGCAATGTTGAAATTTTTTCCCCTTCAAAACCCTTTTTTAAAGAAAAAAAAAAAGCCCAATTAAAATTTTGGGGGTATATTTTTATATATGTTTTTTATATTATATTTTTTATACACCCCCCAAAACTACACCAACACAACAAAAGACAGACCATACACAGGACAGACAACAACATTTGGGGGTATATACCATCAAAAAATGTTAATGTTTCTAACAGGAAAAAGTTATGCATTATTTGATTAATTAATACAATATTAACTAGGAATTAATTGTTATTATTATTTAAAAGTTTTAAAAAATTTTTAATTGAAAAAATCAAAACCCAATAATTTTTGTACTTGCTGCTATTTTTTTTTGTAAAAAATAATTCCCGTTGCGACTTTTCAGCGTCCTGCCGCAGCTAAATGTAAGGGTTTGTTCACACGACATTTTTGTGATTTCCCTTTTACGGTTTCCCCAAATTTGGGTTTTAACAAATTTTCAGTGTGATTAAAAATTGGCTCCAAAGGCAAAAACGCATCGTTTTTCTCAAGGGAGATCCCCGGGGATGCGTTTTTAGGGCTCTCCCGCAATGGCTTTTCGCAAACCCCTTTTAAAAAATTTTAAAATAAAAAATTCTTATTTCGTTTTTTCGCAAGTGAAGCCCATAGGAGTAATTTGGAAATCCGCTTTTAGCCCTGTCCAAAAACGCTCCACACTCCCGGGGAACCCTATCCCGCGGTTTCTTTGCAATTTCCCGAAAACGGAAAGCGGAAAAATGTAGTGAGCGGCTGCGGTGGATCGGCGGTGAGCCCGGGGGGATCGCGGGGGGCCGGGGCGGCTGCAGGTGGGTCGGGGGGTGAGGGGGGGGATCGGGGGGGGCCCGGCGCGGCTGCATGTGGATTTGGCGGTGAGCGGGGCTAGATCATGGGACCCGGGGCGGGGTGCAGGTGGGTCGGGGGTGAGCCCGGGGCTGGATCGTGGGGGACCGGCGCCTGAAAGGGGGTTTGGCGGTGAAGGGGGGGTGGATCGTGGGACGGGCGGCTGGGTGAGGTGGATCGGGCCCGGGGGCGGGGCTGGATCGTGGGACCGGCCCCGACTGCAGGTGGGGTCGGGGTGGCGGGGTGGAAACGTGGAAAGGCCGGCTGCAGGTGGAAAAAGGGGGTGACCCGGGGCTGGAAAAGCGGGGCCGGGTTTCGGCCCGCGGTGGATCGGCGGTGGCGGGAACGGCGCGGGTGCACATTTAATGGGACAAAAACCTGGGAAAGGGAAAGAGAGAGAGAAATTTTTCTTCAAAACGTAATCGAAAGCGGTTTCCGAAAAAGCAAAAGTGAAAAAGCATACAATACGAATCCAAATACAGTATCAACTGTTGCGTTTTTCTGATCCGCTTTCTGGATGCGCTTTTCACTTCTCAAAAACGGATCCGTAAAAAGGAACAAAAACATCGTGTGAACAAGCCCTAAGGCATTGAAATGTGTAATGCCTTCCACTGAGCTGCGGCAAGACACTCAGACATCCCTTTCCAGATCAACTTGCGACTTGTTTGATAAAGGTCTGTGTATGACCAAAACGTTACGCTGCGTTAAGTTGCAACTGGAATTATTATTTACGAATAAAACAGAATCAAGTACTGAAAAATATTCGGTTGATTTTTCTATATTGATGATTTGATTGCAATAATCTTCAACTAGCACAAAAGTATTGAAGTGTTAAAGTGGGAAGTGCCAAATAACAGATATATGGAAGTTTTAACAATTGCTGACAGTAGTCAGCCATCATGTGTATGTCCAATTTGCCTTGATATCTCTCCCCCATCACCTTCATATCCTGGTGGAACCTTTCACCTTGTTCCTTGCTGAAGTCTCCAAGGTTATCTGGAAATCTGTTTAAATGGTTATGCAGGTGCGTCTTTATGCTCATTTATTAGCGAGCATATTTTGCACAAATTCTTCATAATTGTCTGCTCTGTGATTACCCAAGTAGTTCTTCACAACAGAAACAAATCTATTTCACGCTGAAGCCTCAGTGATATTAATGCATTTGGTAACATTGGAATCATTCATGAGTTTATGAATATGAGGACCATCAAAAATTCCAGCTTTTAGTTTTTCCAAGTTTCATCCAGGGAATGATCTAGAAATGTACTTGATGCAATTACCCGTTTTGTCCAAAGCCCTAACAAATTGCTTCATCAGTCGTAGATTAATATGAAGCAGGGGTAGAACGATTTTGTTCTTGTCCACCAGCAGCTTGCTGATGATATTTGTAGAGCCAACAATCATTTCTTACTTGCTGTACTCCAGGTAAACTCGATGCACAAAGTCTGTGATATTTCTTCTTTGTTTTTCAACCATATGCACTCCACAGATGTAGCAGAATACATCAGGATTGTTGATACAGGCTCTTCTTGAAGTAGTCAGAATTTTTACATGTGTTTATATATTTAAGACTGAAATCTTAAAAAAGATGCTTTTATAGAAAGTTAAAAACAATTATATGGAAAATTTCATTAAGACACTGTTAAAGAGTTAAAAGACAGCACAAACGCTATTTGTTATCACACACAAGTCACATTGGGGGAATTCCTTATCTTTTATGGATGCCCATTTTCTCAAAAACTAGAACCAATTCAGTAAAAGTAATGGTATTTTTTTTATTTCAGCACTCTCACAATACTCTAAATTCATTCAAACAATCTTGGCAATTTAATTTTTTTTGTATTGTAGAATTAAGCCCCCATTAATTCTATTTAGCCACCCCATACATGTTATGTAATCCTGCTTCTAACCAATTCCAGGAGGTCGCATAACGGATGTTATATTTAATCTACACACTTCCTCCATGGCATCCACTACTATGGACAGGAATTTGGGCTGTACCATTTTTTCTATTTCTAGATAGGGGCCTACTGCATTGGTATGAAGTAGATACAGGAGCAGAAATTTTAACACATTTATATTAGAAAATTGTATCATTTCCTATAATACATGTAATAAATAAAAATAATATAAAGTGGATAATCCCATTAAGGAAAAAAGATATAATAAAAAAGCTATATTGCCACATTGTTTTACCTTATTCTTTTGTATAACCATTAACGACCCCAATTTCAACCACACCCAACATCCCAATCTTTTTTTTTATGATTCATACAAATCAATTAAAACTTTTATACACACAATACATATAATAAGGATAAGAAGATACATATAGAATTTTATAACTTTAAAGAAACATTGCTGACAGAATATAAAATTAGTTACAACTTACTAAGCACAAAGGGATAATTTGGTGCAATTGCTTAGCTTCAATATTCACTAATGTAATACTAGAGCCGCACAGGTGCAGCAGAAAAATGTCCTAAGTGAATACCCAATCTGCTATTTCATCAGAGCTAAAAGTGTAAATGTGCATTTACAGCAGTATCAAAAGATACAAATCAAAAGGCATTGAGCGGGTAATTAACAGAGATCTAGGATGACAGCCAGGTGACCTGGATCAAAGCCACATTCAAATTATTTGCAAAGATCATTCCTTATTAAAACGTCACCTGAACCAGTGACATATTTCATCCTGTCAGGCTAACATGAATGTGCTTGAAAGTATAATCATAAAACTTTCAGCTATACTGCATAAAAGTCATAGAAATCAATGACACAGAGACAGTATGCCTTGGATTTCAATAACTATTTGGATACAGAAATACCCAAAAACCTTTAAACTTTTTCTTGGCTGTTTAATGGGGCTGTCTAATTGGCCATTCTCTATTTGTTAGAGAAAGAATATAGGCTTATTAATGGAAGTCCCACTGCTCAAAGCTCCAGTGTTTAGGCATTATTTATGGGAAAACCCAGCATCAAGCTTCCAATTTCTGTTAAGTACAACCTCAGGAAATTATGCAATATATAGGGCCTCATGTATGGAAACTGTTTAGGTCCAAGGGCTTGTTCACATGGAGTTTTCACTCCGTGTTACAAGCGCTTTATAGATCCGTCTTGGGATCCGCTCAGTCGGTCCCCAAGACGGATCTAACAATTAGCAGTGAGATTCTCACTGCTCGCTGTGCTAAACATGGAGCGGCGTTCACATGAGAGAACGCCGCTGCGTGCTTCAATAGCGCAACTCCGCTCCGTCTTGAAAAGCGCTTGTAACACAGAATGAAAACTCCGTGTGAACAAGCCCTAAGACTTTCTTTGTTGCCCATAGCAACCAATCAGAGCTTCCCTTTCATTTCATATAGTGCTCTGAAGAAAGGAAACAGAAGCTGTGATTGGTTGCTATGGGCAACAAAGAAAGTCCTAGAAAGTTTCCATACATGTCCCCCATAGTTTATATTAATATCAATTGTGTTCTTCTGTAGCATCTATCTATCTATCTATCTATCTATCTATCTATCTATCTATTTATCTATAGAAACAATTGCAGCGCTCATCCAGGTAAACTGTCTGTTTGTTTCCACATGTAACAAGAGCATAGCCGAAACGTCGTCTTGTAGCATGTGGAATTAAATGCACAGTTTCTTCACTATTACCTAGATGAGTGCTGCAATTTTTTCTACGGCTATTTAAGTGGTGAGTCTTGGACCAGAATTGGTATTGCTGGAACTTGCTTTTTTTCTATATTTTGGGTAGTACTGCTGTGGTTTTCTATCTTTTTATCTATCTATCTATCTATCTATCTATCTATCTATCTATCTATCTATCTATCTATATGTCGTATGTATATAAATTATATAGTAAATAAAAATGTAGTCGAATTTACCCTGACAGTGATAACACTTCTTTCCATGTTATATTACCGCTGGCCTCATGCTGCATCACCCACGGTCGAAGGTGAAATTTCACTACCACTTTGCTTTATTTCCTGTGAAACACCTAATTGGTTAATAAACTTCCTAAATGCTGTCTTGAATACTTTAATGGGTGTAGTTTCTTAGATAGAGTCATTTATGGGGGTATCTAACATACAGGCCAATCAAAGACCAGTCAGAACTGGACTCATTCCTAAAAAAAATGTATATTGCAAATTTTCTTGAAAATTTAAAAAATTGCTACTAGATTTCTAAGCCCCCTAATGTCATAAAAAAATAAAAAGACATTTAAAAAATGATGCCAACATACAGTGGACATATGATAGATGCTAATTATAACTATTTTGAGTGGAATAACTACACACAGAAATTTTTGAAGTTTGAAAATGGTAATTTTTTCTAATTTTTCAAGATATTTTGATATTTTTCACAAAAAAAACAAGGATTTTTTTGGACCAAAATTTCTGACTTACTTAAAGCACAATGTGTCCTGAGAAAACAATCTCTGAATCACATGGATAGGTAAGGTGTCAAAAAGTTATTCCCACATAAAGTGACACATGCCAGATCTAAAAAAATTGGGCTCCTTCAAAAAGGCCAAAACTGGCTACAGTGGTAAGGGGTTAATGGCCTTTGTTGTGAGATAGGAGCAGATAACATGGAAGAAGTTATATCACTGTCAAGTTAAACTCTACTACAGCTGTATATACTATATTATAACATCTATATAACATACATTTAGGCAAGAAATGGCTTCTTGAAGTCTTTTGAGAAAACAGTGTTCAGAAAGACAAGTTAAAAAGATTAACAAAAATCTAAATTCGAAATATAGGAAGAATATTCAGGGATTTTGAACACACTCTTGAAAAGACTTGATTCAAGTCCCACTATTAAAGGGTCAATTGCTATCCTGTATGCTGACTTAGGCCCATTAAAAGAAACAATTTAAAAGGAAGGATACAGCTGTGATTTCTTTGTTCCTAAATGGGTTCTAAGGAAGGTAAGGATGGGCTTTGTTAGTGGTGAGCATCATTGTGTGTCTGTAGGAATATTTTATAGCAGGGTCAAAAGTTAAATTTTACATAGAACATGCATGCGCAAACTGTATCTAAAATGTCAACATAACTGGCATTTGATCTTGCATAGAATAGCCAACTTATAGTAGTCAAAGGGGTATTAATATCTAGGGAAATAACATTTGGAAGCTTTCTGCTTCAGCCATAGGCAATGCAGTGGTGGCATATATGCCACCTTAGAACAGCCAAGTACACTTGCTTGGCTCTAGTTAGAAATCCCATAAAAGTAAATAGAGAGAAAATGTGTGGCCACCACTCAGTTCTTTATTGCTGCAGATTCCTACTTTCTCAAAAGAGTATACCCCTGTATCACTCCAATAATAATATTAAAGGGGTTCTCTCACTAAAAAGTTTGGCTTTCAACATGTAGGGAACGGTAAATGAAGACATTTTCCATAAATATTCCTGTGTTTATTTTTCTTTGCTGCTGGGATAAAAGTGATTTTATCAGCTCTGAGTGCTCTCAGGTTTCTTTAGGTTACCAACCTGCTCTGCCCTGCTCTCCCCTGATGTTTGTCTTATCTGATAGCAGGGATGATGTCATTACACGGGTCGGTACACAGAATTGCCAACAGCCTGAGAGCTTGAGTGTTATCTGATGTTACAAAGGAAACTAATTACATTACTCTGAAGCTTCTCTGGACTTTAGATAAACGTCTTCTGTACTTCTGTCAGTGTAATTACCTTTGAATACAGAGTTGATATGCTAATCACCCACAGCCTGACCAGGAGGAGACAGAATGTATGAATGAAAGCTGCTTTTGGCTCAGTGATACAGCGTGTTGAGACAACTCTTTTAATTCCCTTTAAATGTTGCTGTAAATTGAAGGTCAGACTTCAAATTCTGCTATCTCTATAAGTTCCAAGAAGAGTTAAGAAAGTGTCAATATCTATCATGTTATTTTTAACTTAGAAATGCATTCATTCTTTTTCAAGTCAATTCTGTCACTGTCTAATTTGAGTATTTTTAATGCATTACCATTAATACATTAATGCATTGCCCCAATATAGAATAAATCTCATCCAGCATGAAGCTCTTCATTTAATAATTTCACTTTTTCTACACACTGTATGTTACTATCTAGATGGGTGCAGCATACACGGGGAAATCTGTGGTTAGATAATTTGAGGTTTACACAAACCTGATATTTACATTGTAGTTAAGGCAATGGCATGTGATACACTGGTAGTTATTTTACAGTTTGTAATGAGAGTCAGGAAATGGTTTGCATATCTGCAATGGGTCAACAAATCCAGCCACAGTCATAATTGGTAGTATTGCTCTATCAAAGTGCGAAAATAGCTAATTATCATTGAAAAATAGGATGCTAAAGTCATTCTACAAAGGTGATAAAATGCACTATGTGCTGAACAGGCATCTTTAAAGAGCATATTTTATCACATTATTGATATGGATTGGTCTGCAGTGCGGTACCTACAACAAAATGTTTACCTTCAGGAAATGTATTCCTCTGCAAAGCAGCTAATACCTTGTTGCATTCAAAAAACAATATTAAACAAAGGCATTTGTCTCTATTGTAGTTAATGCATTAGTCCCCAACAGTCGCTATTTACTTCTTCTGTCGTAAAGATGGGCCATACATACAGATGAAGGCTACACCCAATCACTGACTTCAATCAAGCAATGAAAGTAGGATGTATGAGTCAAGCCCATTGAAGTCAATGACTGGCAGTAGCAATCATGTAAATGCTGTAAGAAAAGTAATCAAAGACATAGCCCAATGTATAAAAAGGGTAAACAAATATGGTATATTGTAAAGTCCTAAAGTTTGATTTTGCTGTGACAGGATGATGCACTAATAAGACAGACCGAACTAGTCTTTGTAGAAACCCAAACAGGCTTTTCTATGACAAGGCACTTTTAACTTGGCAATTATGGTAACAATAACAGTTGCACAAAGCTTAGTGGTTTAAAAGGCTGTTTTTAATAAACATCTCATAAACCATGATAACTAAACTCTCTTTCGGCATTCTTGCCACGAGTCTCTGGATCACACTGGTAATATTTCCTTACCCAGGAACCCAGTACTCACAGTCACTTAATTGTATCAAGGAGTTTAAGATACAGTCACTAGCCCTATTTGGGACTTTGGAGTCTAAAAGTGTCACAGCGTTTCTCACTTATGGTACTCAAGTCACATGTGCCTCTGCTGTCACAGACATACCCAATGTCACAGATGGATGAAAAAAATATTAAGAAATTCCCCATAGTGTATCAGGAGCCCCCTTTCCTCAGCGGTCTCTTGGCTGCTTCTCTATGTAACTGTCAGGAATTAAGGGGGACATGTATGATTGTCGTTTTTGACGGTTTTCTGGCGTATAATGCGCCTCTCTGTGCCGGCTCTGCTGTCTGATGCACCTCCCCTATGTGTTAGGTGCATTAGGCGAAAGCTTCACCAACTTCTAATGCGCCTAACATGAAGGGGCGTGCTGTGGGCGTTCTGGGGCGGGACGCACCACATTAGAAAAAAACGACGCATGTATGAATGCGGGTCAGCAAAGTGAAGCACACTAAACCTGAGGCACAGCTGGTCTGTCTGTCGGAGGCGTCGAAGTTTGTCCCGCATGTATGAGCGCGCTTCGGCGCCGACATACATCAGGCGCAGTTTTCACGTTAAAAAAAACATGAAAACAGCACTTCGACGCACTGATCTTTATGCATGTCCTCCTAAAAATTTTCTACAGCTAAAACAGCAGGTTCCTGTGGAGCTACAGTTCTCCTGATTCAGCAAGGACCAGACAGCAGTATCCTAAGTTCCAGCCACTTTACTAGCAGCATCTCATCTTTCCTCTGCACAACTACTACTACTACTCAACACACAATGACCAGAAATACCTGCTTTAGCCCCTTAAGCCAAAAGTAGTTAATGATCAGAACATTTTTTTAGTTTTTGCCTCCTTATGTTTCAACAGTTGTAACTTCTTTTCAATGACGCAGTTGTATGAGGCCTCGTTTTATTCGAGACAAGTTGTACTTTATGGGGGAATAGTTTAAATTTACTTATAAATAATTGCAGAATTTTTTTTTTATTTATTTTTTTTGCTTTTTTAAATTTTTTTTCACACCATTCACATTTCACACTTAATAACTTGTTAGATTACTTCTACAGGTTATTACGGTCATGTGGATACCTAACATGTGTAGGTTTTTTTGTGTGTGTATTGTATGCACAATTATTCTTTGTTAAATATTTATTTTTATTTTATGATTTATTTTTTATTCTTTTTTTACACTTTTTATGTTTTTTACTTTTTTTTTAAATCCCATGAAGGGAGAACTGTTTTACTTTTTTTTTTACACTTAGTAAAGTATTCGGATATTCATATATCCTAATACATTGTAATCTGTGTCAGTCTGACACAGGCAGTAATCAGGACAGCACACAGTCTGCCCTGACCACTGGCTTCTTACACAGACAGCCCTGGGGCTACTCTAGGTCCCCAGGGCTGACTGTGCAGCCATTCCCCGAGCTCTGTTGGTTCACCAGGAGTTCCGATCACCCAACAGAGCAGGGAAACCCTTTGATTACACTGTGGTGACGATACGCGGCAATCAAAGAGTTAAAGCACCGGGGAGCAGAGGTTTCCCCGTTCCCCGGTGCTTGCAGGAGCTGCACTGGGAACAGGGCTGTGTAGTACAGCCCCTATCTCAGCGCTGCTGCAGCACCCGGAGCCGCAAACTCCGATGTCTGCAGCAACGCCAAAAGACGTTGCTGCAGAAGAACGACCTGAAATGCCCGCCATCAAGAGATGGTGGGCAGTCGTTAAGGAGTTAAGAAAAGTTAAGAGCCCACCTGTAGAATAATCACCATACAGACCAGTTACAGGTTAGTTGACTTGCCTCTGCTCCCGGAACCCAGGGGGAAGCTTCCCCACTACTATCTTGACCATGGGCATAATTATATCCATACCAACCATAGCAACTGCTATGGGTTCCAGAGGTTTATGGGGCCCTACTGAGACACAAGAACATTGTTCCTTTTTGTAGGGAACAAATAGTTGGTTGCTTGCTGCTCTTCAGCACTGGTAAAGGTAAAGAGCCTCCACTTCCTGTGGGGAATGAATGGGTAAATTGCATAGGTTTATTCTACTTAAGCTATTCCTGGTAGGGCAAGTCCAATCTGGAAAATCAATGTACTAAGAGAAAAAGTCAAAGGGTAAAATTACCTCTCCAATGCAGAGACACATGCTATTGTATAAGTAAAGTTAAATAAGTCTGTAGTTAAGAAAGTCAAAAGCAGCTTTGCCTAAATAATTTCAGCTCATTAGCGGTACAAGGGTCATCAACGTCTAGGCACTCATGTTACTTTCAGCCAGGTGATAAAGGAGTGATTGGTAGCGATTTCTGAAACAAATCTAAAAAAGCTGAGTGACTATGCCGGGCTTTTTATGTCAATGAAATTCAAATAAATATCTGACATTAACAATCATATTAAAGGGAAAAGTCAAAGAGAGTGTACTGTACATGTTTCATTCCCATCACAGACTACAGGTGCCATGTTCAATAGTTTTTGTCCGAATGTCTGTTTGGGCAACAATTATTTCACCTGAACCTCTCCACATATTAATGTACACTCATCTGAATTTGTTTTAATGGTGAGAAAGGGGCAGCAGCTTATCTGCAGAAAGACCAAAAGGATCCAGTATTGAAATTAAACATGCCCAATCCTTATATTACCAACATTATTACCTCAGGGTAGAACTTGCAGTCCCCACACCTCACACGCATAACATAGTCAGATGATTCTGCTACAATACTACAGATTTAGACAACTTTTCTGTAATCTATATGGGGAACTTAAAGGGGTTGTCTCACTACAAGGATTGCTTTCTATGTTGAAGATCGTTCAAAAACAAGTCACTTTGCAATATATGTCCATTAATAGTGCCCTACCTATTCCCTCTGGGCTACATCATCTCCACCGGTCCCTATAGCTACAGACCTGTTTACTCTCTCCTGATAGGCTGCCAGCACTGGTCACGATAGCTTCAGAACTGGTGTCCTCCACAGTTCATCACTACAGGCCAGTAGTAGCCAGTACAAGCCAGTAAACATGCCCCTGAATTCAAAAATAAAACCAAGAAAACAGGACTGAGGTAGGATGAATCGATGTAGTGAGACAGCCCCTTTAAAGAGTACCTATCACCTCCATAAAAACACACAAAAATTGATAGAAGATGAAATTATCAGACTTTTCTCAAATACATGTCATTAGCAATTTAGAGGATTTCCCTCAGTTTTACAGGGAAACAGGTTTTACTTTCACTTTGTAACTCAGGAGATCCTTATCAGCCTGTTGGGAGCTACCAACTGTGCAGGGGGAGCTGAGGGCATAGCTGCTTGTATAGAGTCATCTGGACTACATACAGTACAGCAGGCACAGCACACTAAGGCTATGTCTACATTGCAGTGGACAAAAAAAAAACACCTGAAAGTCAAATACTAAAAACTGAGTTTTCTGTCCACTGCCTGTCAAAAGCAGCTGAAAAAATGTCAATTTGCATTTTTTGGCGCGGTTTTTACCCGCGTTTGTTGCTTGTCTTCAAGTCTGGTTTTCAATGTATGCATAAATGAAGCCATTGGATGTAACTCCACCCTTCAAAAGGGGATGGAAACCAGATTATTGCATTTATATGGAATCTTGTAGTCGTTTTACGGATTTTGGCACTATTAAAATTATCTCGCTTTTGTAGCCAAAGGTACTTTTTTAAGGATTTTGGCGCTAAAATCCTTATTTTTATGGATTTTGGCACTAATAAAGTTATGTCGCTTTTTCCGATAAAAATCTGTTTTCTTACGGATTTCGGCACTACAATACTTTTGTTTAGTGATTTTGGCACTAATAGAGTTCTCGCTTTTGTCACTAAAAATAAGCTTTTTCACAGATTTTGCCGCTAAAGTCCATGTTTTTATGATTTTGGCACTACTGTTATCTCGCTTTTGCTGCTAAAAATCCGTCTTTTTACGGATTTTGGCGCTAATAAATTCATCTCCTAAATCTGTAAGAAAAATGGATTTTTAGCGACAAACGCGAGTGAACTTTATTTGCGGCAACGTGTTAAAAAAAACTTTCTTTAGTATTAAAATCCGTAAAAAAAAAAAGTATTCTAGCGTCAAAAAACTTATTTTTAGCGACAAAAGCGAGAACTTTATTTTTGCGGATTTTGTTGCCAAAATCCGTAAAAAAATGCGTATTTTTGCCAACAAAAGCAAGATAAATTTATTAGCGTCAAAATCTGTAAAAAAGTATTTCAGTGCCAAAATCCGTGAACAAATTATTTTTAGCGACAAAAGTAAGTTCACTTTGATAGGGCCAAAATCCGTAAAAAAAAAGTGTTTTAGTGTTAAAATCCGTAAAAAAAAGTACTTTAGCGGCAAAAAACGTATTTTTAGCAACAAAAGCGAGAACTTTAATAGTTCCCAAATCCCCCCAAAAATATTTTTATCAACAACAGGGAGATAGCATTAATAGCGCCAAAATCTGTAAAACAAAAACACCATTTTAGCGCCAAAATCCATAAAAAAATTATTTTGAGCGTCACAAGCGAGATAACTTTATTAGCAACCAAATCTTCCAAAAAAAAGGATCATAGCGCCAAATTCCTTTAAAAAAAAGTATATTTAGCGTCATTAGAGCAAAAATCTTGACTTGCGCAAAAAAAAGTTAGCGACAAAAACATGATCACTTTATTATAAATGGTACGAACGAGGACATATCAGACACTTGTATGCAGAATTGATCCGGCGTCCTCAACGCGTGGTGCGCGTGCGCGGAATCTTGTGTTTCGCGCATGCGCGCTATCGCGGGTCTGCCGGAAGTGGGGCAGTAGCGTGTCCGTTTCCGAACGCCGCGCGTGCGCCGTGTGAGATCCCTTGCAGGTGCATTCATTCTGACAGGGTTTATAAGCACAGGCCAGTCCGCTTACCACTATCCCCCTGAGGAAGCGCTATTTAGCGCGAAACATGCGTTGGGGTCGGGCTGGATAAGGGTCTTACTGCTGGTAAGCTTTGGGTCATTACTGTTTTTACTGTGTGCTCTGCCTCTACTACTTACCTCTATTTAGGCACTATGCTGATATATCCCCTGGTACTTGGCTGTAGTTAGAGTGAGCTTTGTACACTGTATTACTGTTGTATATTTAATTACCCATTCCACTACTCTGTGATATATTTACCTTACCTTTAGCAGTATTTTGGTCCCTATCCACCTTCTAGTCTTGGATTTTTTATGGACACATACTACTTTTGTATTAAATTTTGTATAGCCTTAATAAAGTTATTTATACTTCCTTACCCTATACTCTCATGTTTTTGTGGTGTTAAGAATTGAAAAAAAGTATAAACTGTAACACCCACTATAAGAGGGACTAATCTCTTGGGTCTCCAGTGAAAAGTTGCGGCAAAAAACGCCCTGCGCTTTCCATAGATTCCTGTAGTAAATGTTCTGCCCGGCTCGGGCGTTTTTTAGAAAATGTTACAAAAGACTAGTGTTGAGCGATTATTATCGACAAAGTTGAAATCGGCACAGTTTTTATGGTGAACGGATTTTTTAGATCATCATAATTTGGGTTTTAAAATCTGTGCATCATCTATTAAAATCGGCCATTTTCGGCGCTTCCTGAATTTTGGGCGGCCAGCAAATCAGTTTCAGAATAAGCAGGTGAATTTGGCGACTCAGACGGGATGTGTAGGGTTTGCGATTGCGGGAAAAATCACATGACCTCTTTTAACATGAACACGTTTCCTGTTCACCTCTTTTCTCTCAGCGTCTCAGACAGAAGGAGGGGCGCCTGCTTGGTCCAAACAGCCAGCAAAATTTAATTAATTTCTTCACAAAAACCTCTACTATTACTTTTTATCCTTACAATTTAGTTAGTTTAAATTTGGGAAGATTTTATATAGTTGGGAAGAATTTTTAAAAGGGGCATCTACCGCTGAAAAATCAGGGGGGGGACGGGGGGGGGGCCCCCGCGGCGAACACAACAAGCTCTATAAAGAATACGGATAAAGTTCAACAAGACTTAGTGTAACATTGCAATAGTTTTTATTATTAACGTTTTTCTATTAAAAATTTTTCCTATATTCACCTGAACTTAAAGATCACACTTTCTGTAACCAGGTCTTTTGTTGGGTGAAAACTCCATTTTTATTACAGTATACATTCGATGGGGTTCTTTTTAAATTTTGCCCATTCCCCCTTTGTTATAACCACCTTGTCTTAAATTAGAATCCAAAAGTCAGCACACGTTGATAGGTGCCAAAAATCCCTTTTTTATTATCCGAAACATTACAAAGTTTTTTCACTTTTGCGCACTACACTTTTTTTTCATTAGGCACCTTGCACTTAAATGGAATACACAATTTTATAGTCACCACGGGTAATTGAAAGTCCAAAAAATACCTTTTTTTACCAAACATTACAGATACGGTTTTTTCATTTGGCGCACTACACTTTTCATTGAGGCACCTTGCATTTAAAATGTGAACCCCAGCAATTTTGTGCACAAACAGGTGAATTGAAATCCAAAAAAACCTTTTATTTATCCGAATACATTCAATACGTGTTTTTTCATTTTGACGCAGGCCACTTTTTTAGATCTACTTTGCATTAAAGGAATCCAGCAATTTTTTTTTTGATTTTTGGGGTTTGAAATACTGGATTTTCCGTCTTTAATAAGAACTTTCCAAAACTCTTCCATACCTTCCCAAATTTTTTTATTTCTGAACATGAGCGAAAATTTGGTGGTAACACAAAAAAGGGGTAGGGCATTGAGGTAAGTACAGAAAGGACCCTTTTCCCTGCGGCGACAACACCATGCCACGTCGCGTTCAGACCGCAGGCCGTCATCGCGGGCAGGGGCCCTGTGAATCTCAGTAACGAACAGGGGGCCCAACTTTCTTCAGTGGGTTAAAAGCAACCGCACCAGCACAATTGTCATGTTTTGAATTTTTGGGGGCATTTTCTGTAAATGCAGCATCTACATCCTATTTTAAAAAATTTGGTTTCTAACAACATTTGTTCTCACAATTGTCAAGATGGTCAAGGTGATGGTGCGTCAAAACAAATAGAAGGGCACTGTCATGGACCTATTACAAAAAACTTTTTTTTGCAAGATCTTTAACAAGCGTCAAACCCTGTATTAGACAACCCCTTTAATATAATTAAAAAAAAAAGGAAACAAAACTGGGGGGATTCCATCCTATTTTAAAAATGTTTTTTCTAGAATTTAAATACTAAAAAACTTTCATTAAAAATAGCTGTAAAAAAAATCCTCTGAATTTACAAGGGAGGGACAGAAACTTGACCCCAAAGTAGGTTATTTAAGGACATGGAGATGGAGAGGGGCAGAAAACAAAGTACAGAGCCCAAATTTTCCCCCAGCACGTTAGTAAAATGAAAAAAGAAGCCAAAAAAAGGCCCTGGGGAACAGGACGTTTAAACCCCCATATTTCCAATGAAGCTCAATTTGGGCCGCCCAACGGGGGCAAGGGTACCCCAACAGGGACAGTATTGTCCATGAAACTAAAATGGGGGTTGAAAACTCCTTTTTTCCCGGGACTTTTTAAAATCCCCGGGGTCATGCAGGTTTTTGGGGCTCATGCGTGGGGCCCAGGACAGTATAGTCAATGTCCAGTAAAAATAAAATGGGGGTTGAAAGACTCATTTTCCCGCACTTTTTAATCTGGGGGTCATGCAGGTTTGGGGGTCATGCTGTGGCCCAGGACATGTAAAGCAAATTTCCCGTTCAAAAAAATGGGGTTTAAAACTCCTTTTTTCCGGGACTTTTAAATCTGGCATCAGGTTTGGGGGGCATGCTCTTCCAACAGGGGTATTTAATGTCCATTCAAGTAAAAAGAAGGTTTTAAATCTACTGCTTCTGGGACTTTTAAATTTTGGGTGATGCATTTAAGGTCATCTGTGGTACAAACAGGGATAGTGAATGGTGTACTTTTTTTCTGTGGCTTTTTTTAGCCAAGTGTTTGCCAAAATTAGCAGGGATCCATTTGACTGTTGGCTGTTAATTCCAGCCCCCACCCTTTTGGGTGAAAAATGAAGGGTTGTTCTCTCCCAAGACTTTTAAATGGTCATCGGAAGATGATCGACTATCGAAAACCTTACGTGGGGGCCGACTATCGACATCGCCCGATTTTAATAGCCAACATAATCGCCAACCTCAAAGACGACCTAAAAAAAACGGCAAAAAAAGAAGACATTTTAGACAGCGGGAGGTTTTTACAAAGAAGCAATGGGAAATATTCGTCTTTTTTTTTCAGCATTTTTAGAAAACAAAAAAAAACACTGAAAAAATTTACCATTTTTCTGTGCAGTGGAGACAAGACTGAGGAAACATGTGACAGAGTTTACCTGTTGCTTCACCTCCTCCCCATAGCACCGGGCATCTATAACACTGCTGCGGGTCTGCACATGATGAGATTTACAGCCCCCCCTGCACTGTGGACTCCCCCCGCTCAGGAATTTAACAACGTCACCATCAAGCTGTTATGTGCCAACTTGGGCCCGATTTAGACTTCCCTTTAAAGGCCCGTGCTTTTTTAAAAAAATGAAAAACAGGGGAAATGCTTGAACCTAAGAAGCTTATTTTAAAAGTGTTTGTATTTTAGTCTTCTGTTACTTCATGAGGTTTGTCTGAAGGTGATAGGTACTCTTTAAGCTTTTATTTGTGAACTGGATTCAGATCATTTTTCTTTCTCTATATAATATCTAAATTTTTCAAATGTAGTGGAGCTAACTTAGCAATGCAGCACAAATTTATCATGGCTATGTATTATAGGTGGGACAAGCTTTGTTGGTACCTAAAATGTTGGGATCAGTGTACAATACTTTTCCCTCGGTCACTTAAATTCAGCATTGCAATTGTCAGATGAACAATGATTTAATTTTTCTTATTCCACGAAATCTCTAGGGGAGATAATAATAAAAAAAGTTTAATGACTGAACATTGTTTTTCAGATGTGAGTTGTCTACACTATAAATTATGTCCTAGGCAACCATACTTTCATTCTAACCTTTGACGCAGACTTCAAGATCTAACAGATGCAGGCCCGCTATTTGTTTTGGCCTTGATTCCTAAATAAGGTCTTCAAAAGTCAGAGAAAGTATTATGCAACATAGTAATATAGTAGATAAGGTTGGAAAAAGATAGGAGTCCGTAGAGTCCAGCCCTACAGTGCTGATTCAGAGGAAGCAAAACCCCACTGAGACAGATGCCAATTATCCCATACAAGTGGAAAAATTCCCTCTCAACTCAAAATATGACAATAAGAATAAATGGGAAGAGGAGTCATACTTTACTATATTCTTCTTCTTTGTGTTATATGTTTAATATGAAACCCATTATTAATTAGCACTTAAAGCTGCACTCCTACTCATCCAAAAGTGGAACACCCTCACCATATAATTAGGCTACTCATAAACTCATACATTTTTTTTTTGTAACTCTTCGGGGGAAAAAAAGTCAAAGTATTCTTTTTCGGGAGCTCTGTGCTGTCTAGTTCTGGCAGTGCCAATTACTATACAATTACTGTACATTGCTTCACAGAAAAGTCAGTAAAAGTAAAACACCAAACCACTGATACAGCAAATGTTAAATAATGTCAGATTACCATTTGACAAATTCAATCTTTTAAAGCCAGGGTTTTATCGTGTTGAACTCAGAGATCAAAGATTGTGAAAAGGGCAATCAGCATTACAACACGGAGACAGAATACTTAGGAAGGAACCTTTTTAAATGATCTATTCCAGACACAAATACTCTAAAGAGCAGTACAATTTCTTCATATAATAACATTAATACCAGTCAGTAGTAGTGATGTGGCTCCTATATCAGAAGAATGCAATAAGCGCTCCGTTTTGAATAACATGTAGTAACTATGGCTCTCTGAGCTATCTGAACTCCTTCTAAAAGGATATGAATGAACTATGATTCAGTGTTGAGATAGAAAAATTGTATTGGGGAAGATTTGCACTTAGTGGAACGAGATGTATTCAATCCTTTTTAGATATCGTCTTACTTAACATCAGAAAGGTAAAGGATAGCAGATTTTGCTGTTGAACAATGCACAATTCTCAATAAAGAGTTGGACTGGCTGTCCAGAATACCAGAGTCTTCTGATGGGGCAAAGTTTTAGGCCTTGTTAACACGGCTTATTTCGCAACGGATTTGCAGCTGTATTTACGGCCGCAAATCCGTTGTGAAATCAGTTACAAACAAGTAACTGGCCGTTTTTACATTGATTTTAATGGGAAAATACGTGTCGTCGTTCAGACGACACTTATTTCCGTTCCGGATTGCCCCCGCGGGTTGCAGCCGGCAAAACGGCCGAAAAACAATGTGCAGTGAATTATTTCCGGACGGATTCACCACCTATAATGAATGGGGATGGTGAATCCGTCGGGAAATCAGTTCCAAATACGTGCCACACTTAGTCGCACTTATTTGAAACTGATTTTCACCTGATTTCAGAACGTATTTACGATCGGCAATCCAATGTAAATACGTTCTGAAATAAGCCGTGTGAACATAGCCTTATACAAAGTGCTTACAACAACAGAGGTGTTTCACCTTCTGGGAGGTTAAGGCACAAATTGCCTATTAATCGTTATTGCTAATATAGTCTGTGCTTAGTGATAACATCATAGTATACCATTAAAATAAAAGTGGTCAGGTATAGTACTCATTCTTTATAGCTATATGGTGAGACATCAGAGTCTTTGTTTCTCTTGGGCCCAAGTCTCATTAATTCAACATAGGCTGCAGATGACAGGGCTTTTGAACTGTGGTTGCTGTCATTAATGAATAACTGTAGCTTTTTTTTACATTTGCATTTCACAAACCAAAATGTATAGAAGAAAGCAGCGCAAAAGGGGAAGATATGGTGTAGTTCATTAATATGTTATGATTATATTCATATAAGCATTTAAGATGAAGAGGATAACTCATTAACACTAAAAATGTGCATTAAGTCCTTGAGTTGTCCTTTTAAGAGAGGTCTTTTATGTTCCAATCAGTTCTTAGTTGTATCTTTTTCTGGAAAAGCAGGTGACATCTAGAGTTATAAGATGATGCTTTTAGGTAATGGTGCAAAATCTTTAAGGGCACAGCCATGCAACACAGAAAAATTACTGGTTGGATTCGGATTTATAATCTGACCAGTATTTTAGCTTTTTGTGTGTTAGTTTCCAGTATGGTTTCTGGCGCGATGTGTGGATTCGGCTGTCCCCCTACACATTGAACTGTAAATTTTCTGCCGTAAAACTGGGTGGAGGTTTTTTAGACAGTTTTCGGATTTGAAATCCAACCATCAGAAAATCTGAGTTGTGTAGACTACAGTTTGGATTTTCTATTGGGGTCTATGGGGATTTGTTGGCTTTCAGGTGGTTTCAAAATCTGAAAACCAACTGAAAAACCACCAGAAACACCATGTCATGTGGACTTACCCTAAGAGCCATCAGAGCTACTGTGTACTACATATAATGTTGCTTTTTAATGTGAAATAGGGGCCTTTAAACCCTTGGAGAAACAGGGAATACTGCAAAGTCTGCCAAGAGTTATCTTATAATGACTCTTCTTGTGAAGCCATTGAATCCCCCCTCTTGTTTCATACTATATTTTTGTATCAATATAGTTAAAGGGGTTTTACTTTGAGGTAAAAACCCTTTCACTGGCCGCTCGCAGCTAGCTGTGACCCGCCCATGCATATGAATGAGGAGGGCAGCACTTGTGGCCCTCCACTACATACATTTCTATAGGAGCTTCTGAACATAGCCAAATGCGCTCACTTAACTATCTTCCGAAGCTCCCACACAAGTGAATAAGGAGGATGGCCGCAAGCTTCACCCTATTCATTCACATGCATAGTCGGCTCACAGCTAGTTGTAAGTGGCCATTGCAAGGGTGTTAGCCTCATGGTAAAACCCCTTAAAAGGAAATGTATTAATATCTTGCTAATAAAATCTGAAACTGAGTCTTTAAGGTTTTGCCACATTATTTACATTTTTGCTATTTGCTTCACTCTTTAATCTTGGCAACAGACCACAACTTTTCAGAATATTTTCTTAGTAGTTCTGCATTACAGCACATGTCTTTTATTGTCTCCATAAAATCAAAATAAAATATAAAGAATGACTTTCAAACAATTCCTCTAGCTCGCCAATTAGCAAATATTACAATCAAAGGGATTTACTGAATTATGTCATTTGATATGTTTCTAGAAAACAATAGATGAGAAATGGGACCAAGCAACTAACTTTCTTCTCTCTTAGTTTAAATGTCAGGGAAAGACACTTATAACTCTCCAGTAGTTAGTGTCAAAATACCTAAGAATTTCAGCCCCTTAATTTGAGCACTACACCCCAATTTAATGATTCCTGTCAGTTTTCCATCACTTAGCTGTAGGTATTGTAACTGTAGCCACATAATGACTGTAAAAATACTGTATGCTAGTCGAAAGAGTAATCTTACAGCTATGCACTCTAGGTTATTTATACTAATATTGACCAGTTCTTATCATTAAAAAATGCTTTAGCATTGTCACAATTTAATAAGTTTATAAACCTTCTGTGGTTTTTAGACCCTGATGCACTAGATAAGATTGTTTTGAATGCTAGGTCCCGAAAACTCCCAAAATATGTATGCTGGCAGCATTATTAGTATACAGAAGACACGAGGAAAAATTTTATATAATATAACAAATGTAATTCTGTATCACACATGAGTATGATATTCTTCTATGAAACATAAAATAAATTATTCTTAGTGAAATATTGAACAATAATTAGCTCTTAATGTTTGATGCCTGCATAATTAATTCCCAAATAGAGTTTTTAAAAGAACATTACAGTTACAAAATACATAGAACATTTTCAGTAATTCCTGCATTAACTGTCTTATCTAAATTTGGTTTAGTCGAATATTGCAATAAGAAATGTGAGAAATATATCAATAATTGATTCATACATGTTCCAGGGTAATCAGGCTCTTCCTCAGTCTGAAAAACCTGTATCTGTCTGTAAGGCAACTGGCTACAATAAGAGCCCTTCCACTACTGAGAATAATAATCACTAATACTCAGTGGCAAAACTACCACCGTAGCAGTCATAGCAGTTGTTATCAGTTCCGCTGTCACAGGGGGCCCAGCCAGCGCCTCCTGCCTCAGAACTCCTGGGCCCTCTGTGTGAGCATTCAGAGGCAGGGCTGGGGGCACGAGGGCTAATGCCCCCAATTCCTGAGTCTGCATGGCCTGATTAACTGTTTGCTTTTCGGCCAACCAGGTTTAAGACCTACAGCCTACCTTCCTAGCTACCTGGTGCCTATCTACCTACCTACCTACCTGTGGCCTACCTAGCTACCTGAGTCCTACCTACAGTCTACCTACTTACCTACCTACCTATATAGCCACCTGGGGCCTGTCTGGAACCTATCTACATAGTTACCTGGGGCCTATCTACCTAGCTACCTGGGGCCTACCTTCCTAGCTACCTGGGGCCTATTTACTTATCCTCCTGGGGCCTACCTACCACCTACCTACCTACCCAAGTCCTACCTACCTAACCGATGCCTCTCTTCCTGGGGCCTGGATATCTATCTACCTGGGAGCTACCTACCTAACTGGGTCCTAATTACAGCCTACCTAGGGCTAATCTACCTACCAGAAACCTTCCTACCTAAATCGGACCTATGTACCTACCTACATGCCTATGCCCTACCTACCTGGGGCCTACCTGCTGCCTACCTACCTGGGGCCTATCAACCTACCTATGTGGAGCCTACCCACCTACCTACCTAAAGCCAACCAACCTACCTACCTAAAGCCTACCAACCTACCTTGGGCCTACCAACCAATCTAACAGGTTTCTACATAGCTACCTGGGGTAAACCTACCCACCTGAATCCCCTACCTACCTAGTAATATGAATCTGAGGGGTACAGGCTCCTCACCATTCTAGGAGATTTTGCATTTAAGTTATGGCCTGTTCCCATTCTCCAACCTCTGGGAAGTTTGAACATAGGTGGGAGACAACGAGGGAGGTGCTGGAAAAGTGAAGATTTTAAGATATTTGTGTCCAAACCTGTAGAGATGAGTGGTGGCAGGGCTGGATGCAGAAGAATATGGAATGTGAACAACTCATCAGAGAAACATCACCTGTGAGTCATTGGATGTAACTGCACCAATCTACCACTATATGGGCATTGTATGGAGGTAATATACAGTCAGAGCCTGTGTACACTGGTGTCTACCACTATATGGTCGCTGTATGGCGGTAATATTGGCCTTTGTATACTGATCTTTATTCAGTAATAATATAAGGGCATTATTCAGTCACTATGTGGTGGTAATTTGTGGTTGTGTTCTGGCGGTATAACCAGGTCCTTATGTAGTAAAGTTATTGGTAATGCTGGTCTTGGTAGAGTGGGATTTGTTTGGTAGCAGTATGATAATGATATGTATGGTAAGGTATTTGCTCCTTCTATTATCTAGTAATTGCATGACCATTAACAGGTTCCAGTAAATGTTCATGGTCGGAGGAAGGCATGGCAGGGGAGGAGCCCAGCTTTCTCTAGTTATGCCCCTGCTAATGCTAACCCCTAAACTATTTGCCAGCTGAAAATGGAAGAGATCAGTAGGAAATAAACATCTGATTTTTATCTGGAAGCTTTCAGAAATATTACTTTTATAACCTGTTTTCATATAAATTCAATATTGTGTTGACTGTGTCATTAAAACGGATGTTTAATGAAAAACAGTTAATTGTTATCACCTATTAACAATACACAGTTGAAACCAGAAGTTTTCATACACAATATAAAAAGACACAGATGCATGCTTTTCTCATTACCTGACATGAAATCAGAATAAACCTTACCCGTATTAGGTCAATTAGGATTACCCAAATTATTTAAATTTGTCAGAATAATGAGAGAGAATTTTTTAAGACATTTATATTACTTTCTGCAAAGTCAAATGATTACATACACTAGGAGTACTAAGCCTTTAAACAATTTGGGACAACCCATATGATGATGTCATGTTTTTGGAAGCTTCTGATATTTATTGGCAACATCTGAGTTAATTAGAGACACACATGTGGATGTATTTTAAAACACACCAGAAACACACTGCTCCTGTGTGTAACACCATGAGAAAGTCTAAAGAAATCAGTCAATATATCAGGAAGAGAATTCTGGACTTGCACAAGTCTGGCTCATCCTTGGGTACAATTTCCAGATACTTGAAGGTGCCTCTCTTATCTGTGCAAACAATTATACGCAAGTACAAACAAGATGGGGATGTCCAGTCACCATACCGCTCAGGATGGAGATGAGTTCTGTGTTTCAGAGATGAACGCGCTGTGGTCTGACATGTACCTATCAACCCAAGAACAAAAGCAAAAGACCTTGTGAAGATGCTGGCGGAAACTGGTAAGATTGTGTCATTAACCATAGTGAAATGAGTACTGTATCAACATGGGCTGAAAAGCCACTGTGCCAGGAAGAAGCCATTACTCCAAAATAAACATGTAAAAGCCACATTAATGTTTGCAAATGCATACAGGAGTAAAGACCTACATTTTTTGGAGACATGTCCTGTCATCTAACGAACTAAAATTGATCTGTTTGGCCATAACGACCATCGTTACATTTGGAGGAAAAAGGGAGAAACTTGGAAGCCTAAGAACACCATCCCAACTGTGAAACACGGAGGTGGCAGCATCATTTTGTGGGGTTGTTTTGCTGCAGGAGGGACTGGGTAACTTCAAAAATAGATGGCATCATGAGGAAAGAAGGTGTGTATATAAATAAACATTTTTCCAGTTTTTTGCATGTATTGCCGGATCACGTTTTCCTTTTGAAGTGTTGGCATTTTGGTCCTGTGGTCAAGGACTTTTAGACCCATGCAGCTGTGCAGACTAGAGTCACGGGAGAAGCAGATCAGGTGAAGCTACTGCCGTATTGGAGGTGAGCCAAACTCTTAACTATGTTTTTTGCACCTATGGAATGTCCATTGTGACGTTGGAGCTGAGCGAGTGACTACAGTAGTAATAGTTTGTGCCCTGATCACAAATCCCTTTGTTTGTGGGGGAAAAAAATCTGCATTTGTTTTCTGGCCTCTAGAAAGCACCTAAAGTAACCAAATGTTTTCACATTACATGGAAACACTATCACACATCCAAGGAACATCTGTAGAACCCTAATTCAAACCTTAACACTTATCCCAATCCTTATTCTAACCCTGAAACAAACTGTATTTTTACCTCTATCTCCAATCATAAAGGCAACCTTAACTTCAATCCCATCTCTAACTCAAACTTTCCAAATCCTATGCCTAAACCAAATCCTAACTCCAATTAAAATTCCAACTCTAACCCTGCTTAAATTTAATCATGTTCTGAATCTGGAATGCAAAACCCCTCCTCAAGGCTTCATTGCAATGATGAGGTTTGTAAATCGAGTGCTAGTTTATATTTGCTGTGCTACTTTATTCATTTCAAAGTAGCTGCCTGAAAAAAGTCACTTTCTAGACTTAGCTATTTCTGTCCACCCCACATAAATGAATAGGGCAGCACTGTGTTTGCTAATCCCCTGCACCTTTTAGACTCCTCCTTACTGTTTGATACAGTCATTTTGAGAAGGAAGAGGGGACCTAGAAATCCCATTTGTTAGTCATGGGGATTCCAGTGATGGCACCTCTAATGATTAAGCATACATGTCTCACCTATTCAGTGGATGGGTGATACATGTTTCCCATTAGGATAACTCTATCAAACATTCACATATCTCTAAAGATGTTAGAATTGACTCAAGATTACTCATCGATTTTCTTAATGGTATAGCAGAACCTTAAATTTTTAGATGGGGTCTGTGTTTCAATGGCAAATAAAGATGTAGAAGTGACAAGTCATAATTTGCAAGTGCGACACTGACTCTTTTAAATAACATTTAAAATTTGATTGATATCAGGTTTAATCCCATGAAGCATTTAGTTTTATTCTGTAGCACTGTTAATGTAAAAAAACTAACAATAGAAGCTAGTCCTGTAATAATAAAGCCACCACAGTTAACGTCGTTTTCACTATAGGTGCAAGTAATAGACATTGAATGTTACTGTATAATTTTGTATTAAGATATGCAATTTTGCAGTTATTGTTTTATGGAAGCAAAAACAATTTGCATATTAAGAATGTATCTATAAAACTATGATCATGGAGGTCTTGGCAGCTAAAAAAGGACAAAATGCTTTTAAGCAATTAAATTCCAACTAAGCAATTGTTTGAAATATGTAAATGCAATGAGTGTAAAGAATATAATTTTTTTTAGAGGATTTGGACTATATTGTCCGTAAGATAATATATGCATTGAAAAAGAGCAAGAGAAGGATATTTTTATTGAAGTATTTTTTTTTAAAATTCACACACTCTTAGAGCTTGAGCTGTTATGCATTATGTTTGCAGCTATTTTTCCCCAGACTGTCTAGACTGATAATATAATATGATAATATAAAATAAAGCAGATACTGTGTTCTTGTGTATAACAGTATATGACAGTAGAAATAAGAAATACCAAATTCTAAGGTATAATTATGACAAACAAAATTTACTGGCTCAGATATTTGAACGTTTTGTTAGTTTTCCACATCCATTACAGCCAGGGCATGGCTTCAGTGTTCTGCAGTATCTTGGGCCCCAGGAAGAAATTCACATTTGAAACTGTTATTCTCTATTTTCTTCTGCCAAGTCTCAAGTATACAAAAAAAGAAAAGAAAAAAAACAACAAAAAAGAAGAAAAAAGAAGACTCTTTGAAAATCTCACTAAGCCAAATTTGACACCTTGTAGTGCTGATAGCAAAACATGGTGACCCACCATTGCTGTTGCTATATACCTGTTTTACCATCAGCCATTTTAATTCTATTTAACCAACGGGAACAATATAATACATTAGCTATGGGCCAATTGGACAAATATTGAAAGATTGTTTTTTTTACGTTTATCTTTAGTTAACAAGTTGGTAATAAATATAATCAAAAAAAGTGAAGATGATAAAAGCAGTCAGCCCAAGTGACTGCAGAAAGCAAAGATAGCAGAAGAAATAACCTATAGATCAATGAACCTCATTTATCAAAACTATCAAACTGTAAGACCATTGTCGGACTGGCGTGCCTAAGACCCCCTGATGGATTTGATTCTGGGGGCCCACCCTAAAGCTACTATACATACCTCTTATACTTTGCCTCTTGCTTTTTTCCTTGCTGTCTCCCTTTCCCAGGGATGTATATGCAGTTGAAAAGCAACTCCATGTAAGCCATGCTCATGGGCCCACCAGAGGTTTCTCCTATGGGCCAGTCCGAACCTGTGTAAAACTGTCTGTCATTCACAGCAACCATTTATAGCTCAGCTTTCATTTTTTTAAACTGCTCTGCAAAAATTAAATATGTGCTCTGGTTGATATGGGCAACAAAGAAGGTTTTTACTTTTAGACAGTTTTGATAAATGAGGCCTGTTGCATAATTAGTATAACAGCTTTCTGGAGTAAAAACATCAAAGGTGAAAATATGGTGTTGTGGTCTCAATTTCAACAAATATGTTTATTTTAGGAAACATATAAAAAAGGTGCAATAATGCACCAAAGCCAAAGAATCAAAATTTAGCAAAAATGCAGTAATCCTTATTGACACATTTCATAAAACCTTAAAAAGGAAATTAAAAAATATACCATTATTAAAGAATGGGTAATAGCATATGTTGGTCAGTTAAGGAGAAAATGTGACAGCGGTGTCTTAATAGTATACAAAAAGAGTAAATATGAGATATAAGAGACAAATTGCAATATATAGAAAGTAGAGAATAAATTGAATGTATATTATGTTTGAATGTTTTGCATCTTTTTGATATGTAACCTATGTTGAATAAAGGCTCCATAATTTGGATTTCTTTTTTATTTGCTTTATATCAGTTTAAGAAAGAGTAGATGGAAACTCTGACATATTCCTAAATGTCATGGCCGCTGAGCTCATGGTCGCTTGTGACCTTAACTTGCATTTGCCATGCAGCTACCTCTGTTCCTCCTGGCTTATAGGGAATGTGCGGCCCCATCCTGCTGTAATTTATTCCTGGCTAGGTTCAGCTGGGTGTGGCTTCTCTAGCCAATCCTCTTCCACCTGGGGCTATATAAAGCACTCTCTCCCACAGCTCTGGGCATGATCCTTGTGTTTAGGTGTGTTGTGCTTTGCAGTATGTGCTTTACCTGGGGTTTTGTCATCTAGTTGTGTCATGATTTTGGCTGTCTGCCTTGTTGGTTCCTAAGTCTCATGTTTATGTCTGTGTTCTTTGCCATAGTTCTTTGTCTTAATCCAAGCCATAGTTCCTGTTGTGTTCTGTTGTATCCTTGTTTGTGTCTTGTCTGTTGTTGCTGTGCTCTGTGAGATCCTTCTTGTTGGTTGTTCTACTGCCATGTGTCTTTGTCTGTAAGTTTCTTGCCTTTGTTCCTAGCTTGTAAATCAGAGTTCTTGCCATGTCTTGTGCCATTCCAAATTTCTTGTCACTTATCTAAACCCCCC
>JAODAL010032802.1:0-46428 GCA_025379985.1 Phyllomedusa bahiana
TTAGGTTGATTTTGGTATTTTACCTAATGCAAGAATAGAGAACTATGGAAAAAAGTTGTAAAAACTTAACAAAAGTTACAGACTGGATATCAACATATTGACCCTCAGTTCAGAGCCTGCTCAAATGTCTACATTTTGGACCAATAAATGTACATTTTCATCATGAGAGGAGCACTTTAAGACTCCAATATTAATGAAAAACATGTAAAGCTAAAGCTGGATATGTCTATGATACTAAAACAATCACTTTGAAACAAAAGATACCTGCTGTCAAAAACACTTCAAAAATACTTCTTGTAAATGCTACAATCAAAGCATTTGTTTTTACACGTGGCAAAATAAATATGCAAATAAGCTCTATGGAACAGCTCAAGGTCTTTGGTGTCACTTATTGGAAGTAGCTTCCCTTACAGTCACATCCTAGCCATTATAGAGTTGTGAATTATGACAGGATAGTATATGCATGATTGACAATATAAACTTATGCCTTTTTTCACAATACACATGACTGTCCTTTGGAAAGTCATATAGATTCTAATATAATAATATAGATTTTAACCCCTTTTTGACATACTAGCACATCATATCGTTGGTAAGGGACTACGATCCCGCTTCATAGACGGTGGGTGCTGGCTGCTAATTGCAGCTGACAACCACCAGTAACAGCCCAGAATGGAGCTGGCATCACCGTTCCTCATTGCGATTGGGATCCCAAGGCGAGATCCTGTGGTCCCGAATAGTTTACATGGCAGCTGGAATCTTTATGAAGGTGGGAAGGGGTTAATATATAAGTAAACATTTGTCAAGTAATAATAATTGGGAAGGGAGCTCATTGTTGCTTCACTTTTAATGTACTACTTGATATTTAGGCTCTAGAGTCCAGAATAGTTACTAACCTTTAAGACAGAAGGGAAAATGTGTGTTTAAAGGTTATATTTTGAAAGAAATTTTGCATGATAATGGGAATTTTGTTGACACTAGTTACATTGAGGTGCAATGTAGGGTACTATCACTTTGAAAATAAAAGAAGTCCGCCCCCGATGAAGACTACTTCTGTCTTACTCTTCCTTTAAAGTGGGTATCTGGTTCTACTTTAAATATTAATTTGGCTCGGTATGTGTGTAAATGTGTGTGTATATACACTACTCACAAAAAGTTAGGAATGTTTGGGATAAAGGTTCCTGACCAGGCCACCAAGCACAGACGTTATCTTTAGAATGCACCTGTACAATTTTCAATGTATCAGTACTTTTTGTACAACTTGCTGATCTCTGACAACCGCAAAGTGTTTGATCACTAAATCACTAAATAAATTTAGGGGATCGATTTGAATTGTGATTTAAACAGTCCTCCTCATCATGCTGTTCACATTTTGACATCATAAGACCAAGACAACACCTTGCAATTGATCAACAGTATCTCACCATTACAAGACTTCAAGCAGGATGCTCTCAGATGGAAGTGGCCACTGAGCTTACAGTGTCACAAAATTCATCAGCAGGCTGTAGAGAAACTGGAGGAGTCACAGAAAGACAAAGAAATTGAGGTCCTTTTGCTACATTGCTACATGCTGGACAAGGAACCAGTGGTCCTCAGTGCTTTTCACTGATGAAAATCGATTCACTCTGAGCAGAAATGGCCACCAGTGATGCTGGAAATGTCAAGGAGAGCGCTCTGCATCAGCCAGATCAGGTATATACATTAGTCACAAAAAGTTACAGATATTTGGCTTTCAGTTGAACTATCAGAATGAGCATAACATTTCTTGATATTTTTTTTAAATGAACTAAATGAGAACATGTCTTTAGAATGCACATGTCCAAACGTTCAGTGTTTCAGTACTTTTTGCACAATTTGCTGATCTCTGATTAGGAGCTTAATGGTAAATTTCACAATAGGTGTTTGATCCCTGAATTGCTCAATAAATTTAGGGGATCAATTTGAATTGGGATTTAAACAGTCCTCCTCGTCATGCTGTTCACATTTTGACATCATGAGATCAAGACAAAACCTTACAACTGATTAACAGTATCTCACCATTGCGAGGTTTCAAACAGGATGTTTTTAGTTGGAAGTGGCCACTGAGCTTAGAATGTCACAGAGTGTCATCAGCAGCTTGCTACAGAGATGCAGAGAGACTGGAAGAGTCACAGAAAGGCAAAGAAGTTGACATGCTTTGGCTACACAACACACTGATGACCGCTTCATCGTAAACAGTGCCCTCAGGAACCAGATGATGAATGTCACACAACTCCAGGCACGTTTAAGGGAGGTCAGAGGCAACCAAGTGTCATGTCAGACCATTTATAACCATTGACATCAGCGTGGTCTGCGTGCTAGATGACCAGTACCTGACCTGGCTGGTGCATGGCACTCTCCTTGACATCTCCAGCATCAGAGTGAATGAACTTTCATCACTGAACAACACTGAAGACTACTGGTCCCACATCCAGCGTAAATGTTCACTGGCCCATGCAAGATGATGATGTCTTTGTGTGGTGGTGTGGTCAGGTACCCTTGCCGGTCATCTAGCATGCAGACCACACTGATGTAAATGTTTACGAATGGTCTGACATGACACTTGGATGCCTCTCACCTCCCTTAGATGTGCCTGGAGTTTTGTGGCATTCATCATCCGGTTCTGCAGGGCATTATTTACAATGAAATGGTCATCGATGTGTAATGTAACAAAAGGACCTCAATTTCTTTGTCTTTCTGTTACTCTTCCAGTCTCTCTGTATCTCTGTTGCAACCTGCTGAGTACACTCTGTAAAACTCTAAGACTAGTGGCCACTTCCATCTAAGAGCATCCTGCTTGAAGTCTTGCAATGGTGAGGTACTGTTGATCAATTGCAAGGTATTGTCTTGGTTTTATCATGTCAAAATGTGAACAGCAAGGTGAAAAGGACTGTTAAAATCCCAATTCAAATTGATCCCCTCAATTGATTTAGCGATTCAGGGATCAAACACCTGTTTTGAATTTTGCCATTAAGTTCCGTGTCAGAGATCAGCAAGTTGTACATAAAGTACTGATATGTTTAACAATTGGACAAGTGCATTCTAAAGTTAATAGATTGTCTACTTTAGTGCATTTAAAAAATGTGTATGTTAATCCTGAAACTTCAATCAAAAGCTAAATATCCCTAACTAAATCAACACAGAGTTATCAATGACTATACTGCTGGCAACAAAAGTTAGTAAACACCTAAGTGAAAATTGACAAATTGTGCCCAATTTGCCATTTTCCCTTCACGGTGTCATGTGACTCATTAGTGTTACAAGGTGTCGAGTGTAAATGGAGAGCAGGTGTGTTAAATTTGGTGTTATTTCCATCCTTTCTCATTCTGATCACTGGAACATGACACCTCATAGCAAAGAACTGTTTGAGAATCTGAAAAAAAGAATTGTTGCTCTACATAAAGATGAAACTGAGCTGCAGCATAGTGGCCAAGTCTGTTCAGTGTTTTAACAAGACAGGTTTCACTCAAAACAGGCCTCGCTACGATTGACTAATGTGCTCAGGGTCGTACACAGTGATTGTCTTTTCAAAACAGACATATGAGTGCTGAAAGCATTGCTGCAGAGTGTGGAGGTTCAGCCCGTCAGTGCTCAGACCATACACAGCACACTGCATCAAGTTGGTCTGCAGGGGTGTCGTCCAAGAAAGAAGCCTCTACTGAAGATAATGCCCAAGAAAGTCCGCAAACAGTTTGCTGAAGACAAGCAGACTAAGGACATGGATTAATGGAACCATTTCCTGTGGTTGGATGAGACCAAGCTAAACTTATTTGGTTCAGATGGTATCAAGCTTGTGTAGCAGCAACCAAATGAGGAGTACAAAGATAAGTGTGGCTTGCTTACAGTCAAATATGATGGGGGGAGAGTCATGGTTTGGGGCTACATAAGTGCTGACGGCTATGGGGAGCTTCAATTCATTGAGGAAACCATGAATGCCAACATATACTGTGATATACTGAAGCAGAGCATGATCCCTTCCTTGCTGGTTCACAAAGCAGTATTCCATTATGATAACGATCCCAAACACACCACCAAGATAGCCACTGCCTTGCTAAAGAAAATGAGGGTAAAGCTGCTGGACTGACCAAGCATGTTCAGAGACCCTAACTCTATTGAGCATTTGTAGGGCATCTTTAAATGGAAGGTGGAGGAGAGCAAGGTCTCTAACATCCTCCAGCTCCGTGATGCTATCACGGAGGAGTTGAAGAGGATTCTAGTGGCTGTAACCTGTGAAGCTCTAGTGAACTCTATGCTCAAAAGAGTTAAGGCAGTGCTGGAAAATAATGGTGGCCACACAAAACTTTGAAACTTTGGGCATCACTCATTACTTACTGCTGCATACGTCATAGCAGAGCTGGATGGCCTGATAACTATTGTGTATCCACCTGCAGTCCTTCTTGAACAAACATTACACTATTCTGTATAGTACAATAGAAAAATATAACAGCATCCAGCTGTTAGAAACATGAAAAATGTATTTATTCCTCCAGAAAAACACCTACAAAACACATTTGATGTTTCAACCCCTAAGAGTCTTAATAAAGCACATTAATTTGATTTGTTATGGATATCATAGCAAATCATTCAATGTGCCTCATTAATGAAAACTTTCTAAGTGTAATACTGTCCTTGTTGCCCATAGCAGCCAATCAGAGCTTTGCTTACACTTCTTGTACTGCTCTGGAAAAATTAAAGCTTGGTTGCTCTGGGCAATAAGAACAGTCTTATGCCCAGACAGTTTTCATAAGTAAGGTCCAAACTGCTAATACACATGTATTGTTAATTCTTCTATACTAATGCAGAAAGCCCCTAACTACGCCCTTAGCCATGTACCAGGGTGGGCTCCCCTGTATCACGATCAGCAAAGTGACAAACGAGGAAAGCGATTCCAACACCAGTTTAACCAAATTTGTACTTTACTGAACTTTACAAAAAAAAGAGTACTCGACAATCCCCAAAACACATGCACAAGAGTGTGAGCAAGGCCCTGTGCAACACAACATGCCGCTGAAAGTATGCTCTCTGGATAAACAATACTTTTACCTACCAATGTGCTCAGAAAGACCAGCCATTATTTAACAATCAATACCTTACACAACAGGAACAAATGTATGTGGTGCAGTTCAAGGGCATGCTCATGGTGCAGCACAACAGCTTACAACCTGATTAATTATACCCACTATTCTCAAAACAAAGATAACTTTCTTCAATGTCCTGAATAAGGAACTGTTTCTGAATAGTCACTTATGGCCTGACACCGACTCTGGCCCTAACTAAACTAACTACAGGCCTGGTAATAGCTCTAGGTAAGCTGGTGTGCACTCTACCGACCCGAGTCTTCCTTGGATTGCACAGCTCACAGCTCTGAGATTAGGGTCCCCTCTGTCGGAGTCTAATATTCAAGATGGTGGTCACTCCTCTCTGTTTCTGGATCCTGGCACAATATCTGTTCCGTGCTTTCCTCGCCAACAGCATAAATGCAGCCAGCAGAACTCTTCACTCCCAACAGGAGCCGGTCATCATTAATGGATTCACGGCAGCAAGAAAACTAGACAGAATCGTGCTCAATGTGTGTCTTCTGTGTGATGTCTCAGTTCCAACTGTCTAAAATGGTTGCTGCTTCACAGTCTCTCAGTCACGTGATACACAAATCACGTCTTATCATACTTTATACATAGGTTATACTTCAAAACAGCAGCATCTTGTGGCCAAACAGCAGAATGCAGCAGGACAGTTTGTAATCACTAATTAAACATAAGATTTCACTGGATGAACACAATGAGGCTGTTCCACCATCCAACACAGCCCACATTCCTGTCCACACTAATGGTTCCCTGTGCTGTACTTTACCCCTTGGATTTGGTGGTTTGCAATGACGCATCCTTAATTCAGCAAGGATGAGGACGAAAAATATGGACCCGGCGCTCAATTCCAGAAGGAAAAAAAAACCCTCGTGATTAGCGAGGATATGGTTTTAAATAAAGGTTTTTTATTCCATTAAAAATGAAAAGAGAGTTACCCTTTCCATATATAAAACACACACTTATAACGCGTTTTGCACCATCAGGGGCTTCTTCAGATAAAAATGTGCTACCTAGGTAGCACATGGTTTTCTTATCACCTCTACAAGTTTACTCAATACAATACCTTGTCACTCTTGCGCATGCTGTATCTCTAAGACACACACTACTCTGTATAGTGGTGACTTTCCATTTGGGGAAGGCGTGGGCGGCTATATGTATGGAAGTTCCGCTGCCTGCTGACTAGCGATGCATTGCTAGTCAGGAGACCACACTGCTATAGTTGTAGCCATCCACATATCTCCCTGACACTGGAAGATCACTGCTTTATAGAGTAGTTTAAACACAACATTGGATCCAGCAGCACAATCTTCTGAAATTAGAGGTGAACAGAAAGGAAAACACAGAGTGTGAAAGTACGTCTGAAGTAAAGCAATAAAACAACAAATAAAAAGGTGCTCACCTAGAGCTGTTGTGGCGTATTATATAGAGGCACAATCCTCGTACGGGCATGGTGGCTCTATCCGAGCCTCGGAATAGCAGCCACAGGTCACTCTCTCCGGAGCCGCACGCAGCCAGCGGGAATGAACAGCAAGGATGAGGACGAAAAATATGGACCCGGCGCTCAATTCCAGAAGGAAAAAAAACCCCTCGTGATTAGCGAGGATATGGTTTTAAATAAAGGTTTTTTTATTCCATTAAAAATGAAAAGAGAGTTACCCTGTCCATATATAAAACACACACTTATAACGCGTTTTGCACCATCAGGGGCTTCTTCAGATAAAAATGTGCTACCTAGGTAGCACATTTTTATCTGAAGAAGCGCCTGATGGTGCAAAACCTAGGTAGCACATTTTTATCTGAAGAAGCGCCTGAGGGTGCAAAACGCGTTTATTAAAGTGTGTGTTTTATATATGGAAGAGGTAACTCTCTTTTCATTTTTTAATGGAATAAAAAACCTTTATTTAAAACCATATCCTTGCTAATCACGAGGGGTTTTTTTTCCTTGTGGAATTGAGCGCCGGGTCCATATTTTTCGTCCTCATCCTTGCTGTTCATTCCCGCTGCCTGCTTGCGGCTCCGGAGAGAGTGACCTGTGGCTGCTATTCCGAGGCTCGGATAGAGCCACCCATGCCCGTACGAGTATTGTGCCTCTATAATAATACGCACAACAGCTCTAGGTGAGCACCTTTTCGATGTGTGGTTTTAATTGCTTTACTTCAGACGTACTTTCACCTCTGTGTTTTCCTTTCTGTTCATCCTTAATTCAGAAGATTGTGCTGCTGGATCCACTGTTGGTTTAACTACTCTATAAAGCGTGATCTTCCGTTCAGGGAGAACTGTGGATGGCTACACTATAGCAGTGCTGGTCTCCTGACTAGCATGCATGCTAGTCAGCAGGCCAGCTGGCACTTCCATACTATAGCCGCCCACAGCCTTCCCCAAATGGAAAGTCACACTATACAGAGTAGTGTGTCAGCCTAGGAGATACAGCAGCGCATGAGGCACAAGGTATTGTATTGAATAAACTTGTAGATGTGATAAGAAAACCAATAAAAACTTCTCACAAAACTTGTCATTCATTGATTAAAACAAAATTAACTCCTTACAGTAAGGTCAAATAGAGATTATAACCATCCATCTTTAACAAGACACTACTTGAATTTTCTCTGTTGTAAGAATGCATGGATATAAGCGTCTGATATCTTCTAAATTCTAGTCATTTTATGGTACAGATATAGGGTATAAATAATAGTTTCTAGCAGTCTCTATCTTCATACTTCCATTGGTAAATTTCTTTATCTATCATTCTAACATCTCTCAAAACCTTTCCATAAGTTGACAGATTGATAACAGTTTTGGTTCTTCTTGTTCAGTCTTTGGTCATCAGTCTTGTTGCACAGATCATCTGTCTTAAGATCAGTGCAGGAGAGACAATGAACGTGCTGTAAAAAAATGGGAATCTCTGTTTTGTGTGACCTGGCAGAACAACTCTGGTTGTGCATGAGAGCTCCTGTCAGGATATTTTTACTTCTGATGCTATGCACCTTTGGACACTTGTGAAGACTTCAAATTGTGACAGCTTAAAAAAATAATGGATTGCATTTACCTGTAAAAGAAATAGTGATAAAAAATATTTGTCATAGGAGAAAAATTATGTTAGATAAAATTCTGTTTTCTTCTAAAAGTATCCGGTAAAGAAAAAAAATCTATAATTATTTTAGAATGCTTTGAATGCTTCATAATGTATACATTATATATACTGTAAATGTAGACATTCAAGTCACACTGTTATGACCAGCAGCTAATATCCAAACTAACTTCTTTGTGCAGCGCGGCCAATGGCTAGATGGGCTGGAAATGACTCAATAAGGTCCTGGTAGGTTGAAACAGGTATCTGTCAGCCACGCTGACTGCAGTGCATTTCACAGCTGCTGGAGGGTATGTAGTGAACACAATGTTTGAGGTGATCCCACAGATGCTCAAGTGAATAAGCAGGCCAGAGTAGTTCTTGGAAGTCTTGTTCACACTCTTCCAAGCAATATCAGACATTTCTAGCCATGTAACATGTTACATTGTCTTTCTGTAAGATCCCATCCACCCCAAGGAACACAATCGGCATGTATGGGTATGAGGGATCTGCAAGGATGGAATCATACCCAAATTTGTTGAGATTGCCGTCCACATGGATGAGTGGCCCAGAGAATGCCACAAAAACATTCTCCAGATCAGAAAGCTGCCATTACAGCTTGCATTCTTGCAGCAATGGTTGCAGGGTGTTTGCTATGATGTTTCCTGTTTGAGACCACAATGTCCATTCATTCTATGAAACAGCAAATGTGAAGGAAAACCTCTGACAATCAGTGGAGATCCTATTCATATCCTGTCATGAATATTGAAGCCTGTTCTTCAAAAGCAACTTCATTGGCAGAGGTGCAGTGACCATCCATCTGCTTCAGAGCCCTATATGCAGTAGAGGCCACTGAACTGTTGTTTTAAACACATGTCTAGAAGCCTTCTGGTTAATTTTGGTGTAGAGCTGCTTCATTGTATTGTGTTGGTCTAACCTCGAGCATCTTTATTCAATTCACACCTCGATGGTATGCAATGGTCCACAGTTACCACGTCACTTATTCACAATGGTGCCATTTGTCCCCTTACGATACACTTTCACCACAGCAGCAAAGGAACAGATCGCAAACTGTGCAGTTTCAGAATTAATGCCACTCTTTGCCTCAAGGCCAGAACTCATTTATCATTTAATGTACATATGCATGACTTTCAAATTTTACTTGTGTTGCAGTGTATGATATATTATTTTTGCAGAATACCATGGCAACAGCACTGTATACTTTTTTTATTTAAAGAACTACACCAACATGTTATTTGGCCAATGTACAATTATTTGATGCTGATATAAAGCTATTATATAAAATGGGATGGGCAAAGTACATTGAAGAGGATGGCTACGAGAAGGTACAGCACAGGACACTATGAAGCTAAAGGGAGGTCTGGAGCAAACATGGGATCATTACTCCATTCTATTTATTTCCTTCCTATTGATTAAGTTAATAGAGGAATAAAATCACTTAGATGATAAAACATTATAATGAGAGATGTGTTGGGTCAGAAGAGGCCAAGAAACGTAGACACGTGGTCAACATCTTGATTGACATAGAATCTGTCATATGATTACTGGGGCAAATTAACAATAAGTGAGTTCCATTCACAATACACAGGAAAGGGCAGAAATCATAGATAAATAAATGTATGTAGACAATGAAAAAAAAGGTTCAAAACTTGTATAGTGAAATGGCTTAACAGGTCTAAGGAACATTTACAAACTAGCTTCTAAAGTACACTCAGCCATTATCCTACACTACTGATGACAGCAAGCTTTTGGGGACATTTTCTTGATAAAATAAAAGCTTTAAGAAAACATTTTTGAAAAATAGATGTGGAATTTTAAGGAGCAGACCTATCTGCTTCCTGACAGCAACAAAATATAAATAACATGACTTCCAGCAATAGGTACAAAATGTGACTTGAAACGGAAAAAAAATCTAAAATGTTGAAATCTGAGAAAGAAGAGCTTTAAAAATGCAACATAAATCTGAAATGATCAGTTAGGTCATCGTCTATATAATAACAAGCTGCAAGTACTCATTCAAACACAAATTGTCATCTTTCTAGATTGTTATAGAGTTTTAAAGAGTTAGATTGAGTATCTTGCAATAAAAATGTTTACGGTTACAAATTGCTATTTTCTGTATGATTATAATGAATACTGGCCTGTAGGAATTTACATAGAGATCAGAAATGACCGATTTATCATTACTGGTGGAACAATTGCTAAATACAAGTGTTGTTCGTAGTGACATCGTTTCGCAACACATGGCTTTTGTGAAATTATTAATGATTACATGTCCAATGAGCCTTAAGAATGACTTTTTTTAGCCGCTGATACACTTGGTCATGGATCAGTAAGAAAATCAAATTGTATCTTGCATCATCTTTTTAGTCATGGCTCCTAGTATTCTTGTATTCATGATTTAGTATATCTAATAATATAAAATACATAAAAGGTAGAAACAAGATACTCACAAAGAAGCAATGATACTAAATGACTCAGTACTGTCATTGAAAATTTCAGGATCACATATAGCTAAATCATTTAACACACACGGGGTTGCCTTGGGTCCACAGGTGGAGTTGATTCTAGAACCCACCGGTTGAGGTATTTCTGGGACCACTGGTGGAGTTTATTTTAGGGGCTCACCCTACAGCTACTGTAAATGACTGTACATGCCTCCTATACTCTGCTTCTTGTGTCTTTCCTCTCTTTCTCTGCTTTTCCTCCTCTCCTAACAATGTACAGTATATCCAGTTGCAAAATTTCCCCTACCCCCCTGTGGGCCAGTCCGAGCCTGCTCCACACTTTTTATCAGTTCCTACCATATGATTTGCTCTCTTATACTCCCTGAAATTAACAATGACCCCCAACTAAATTGATGCATATACCTGCAGGAGGCAGTCGGGGGATGGCAGTCTGCCCCTTTTTTAAACTTGATCAAGACCTCTTAAAGCATAATGCCAGTGTTACTATGATGGTGACCATGATAAGACTGTCATGATTTATACAAATGGGACAAAGAGGAGTTAATGCTAAGATCATAGATAGTTTTCCGACTCAGTGATAGATAGTTCTCCCTATATACAAACTCACACAAGTGATTCCAAGAAGACGACCACTTGAGAAATATTGATATTAATTTCTACTATACTCTGTTCACATTGCTTTTGAAATACTTAACTGCACAATCTTATAGATCCAACATATGCCAAAATCCATTGTATGGCCACTGCATTAGAAAAAATCATCTAGTATGGCTTTTGGCCTTTACAACCACAGCAATTTGGTTTTCACTGCTCAGTGATCCATTTTTTGCTCCGTTTTTGACATTCTTGCCTGTTTCCCTTTGAAAAAAATGGCTAGTGTCAGACTGGGGTGCCTCTTGCTAACCAATAAAGTTGATTCTTGGGGCCCACCAATAGAGTTGATTCTTGGGGCCCACCAGTGGAGTTGCTTCTTGTAGCCCACTGGTGAAATTGATTCTTGGTGCCTACTCTATAATTACTGTACATGGCTACATGACTCTTGCTTTCTGCTTCTCTTACTCTACCAGCCATGCCCAGATGCCCACCAGGGCTTTCCCCTGCTCCCCTGTGTTGTTCCTTCATGGTAGTTATATAATAATGTTGTTTTTGGCTGAAATTTTTCTTGATTGTGTACTGTCTGTTATTCAAAATGACATCCTCTGACATCCTCCTTTGACCTCTTTTGTTGATGAGATGTTTATGTTCAAAGGTTACTTTTACTTGATGATTTTCACACTAAACTCGATATAGTGTATACTTAATACATTACACAAGAAAACGCTACTAGGCTGGAAGTTCATAAAAGTGGGTCTCGGCATTCTAGGGCTGATAACAGGGCCTCATTCAAAGTTATTTTACATAAAAAATTGCTCACTTTATTTGCTAACTTGGGGGCAGGTGTGTAATTTGCATACAGGAAAGCTACAGTAGTAAAATTATAGGTGTCGCTAATAAAGTGGTCAGTCAATGGATATTCATGTTCTTCAGTTGTTTGGTCAGTAGAAAACAGACAGCAGCAGGGTCTATTGAATGACACATGATTTCCATGCAGGTAACAAGAACTATTATCAGAATAAAACAGTTATTGTGACCCATTAAACTGTTTTAGATTCCTGTTAGTAAATGAATTGCCTTGAAGGTCTTTCTACAATGAAACCATTTCTGGAGAACCTACTAAACAGTACTGATGTTGAACACACTCATTATACTGTACATTAATGTACACCATTATTGTCAAGCTTACAACATGTAAAGTGCCCTGCACCAATTGTCACAATTTACATCATAATATCTTTAGTAAATGAGAGAAAGGAATGAAATAAGAGGTCTTATTTTCTTGAGTTCTCAAAACCAGTGACATACGGATATTTCTATTCAATAATACAAGCAGCATATTTTAAAATGTATTTATGTACCTATTTCCATGAATATATAGGTACATATATAGCAAAAGCTTCTACTTATGTGTGCATATCTACATTTATTATCATGCATTCTTTTGTTGGAAGTTGTTAAAGGTTTGTTAAGACTCCCCTAATGTTTCCTACTTGAATTTTGTGTGAAAATGGAGGACCATACAAGGATTATTGCAGTACAGAAAATACGCCAGTTTAACCCTTTCTCCCTGCAGCGATTTTTATATCGATCTTTGCAGATGATACTAAGCTCTGTAAAGTAATCACTAACACAATAGAGGATAATGTGTTATTACAAAGGGATCTGGATGAGTTGGAGTCCTGGGCAGAGAAATGGCAGATGAGGTTTAACACAGATAAATGCAAGGTTATGCACATGGGGAGGAAAAATCCATTCCATGATTACATGTTAAATGGAAAAACGCTGGGTAAAAGTGACTGGAGAAGGACTTGGGAAACCTGGTGCACTGCAATCTTGATTGTAGCAGCCAGTGTCAGGCCGAAGCTGCCAAGGCAAAAAGGATTATAGAGTGTATTAAAAGGGGCATAGATGCACTTGAGGACATTATTCTCCAATTATATAAGTCACTGGTTATACCACACATGGAATATTGTGTACAGTTTTGGGCAGCAGTTCAAAGGAAAGACATTGTAGAGCTTGAACAGGTACAAAGGCAGGCAACAAAAATAATAAAAGGACTGGGTGGACTGCAATACCCAGAAAGAGTAGCAAGATTAGGGTTATTTAGTTTAGAGAAATGATGGCTTCGGGGGGGAGGGAATAATAAATATGTTTAATTATATTAAAGGTCAATATAGAGATCTCTCTCAAGAGTTATTTATACCCAGAACTGTATCTAGAACAAGGGGGCGACCTCTACGTCTTGAGGAAAGAAAGTTTCTACATAAACATAGAAAGGGATTCTTTACTGTTAGAGCAGTGAGACTGTGGAACTCTCTGCCAGAGGAACTTGTCATGGTGAATTCACTAACAGAGTTCAAAAAGGGCTTGGATGCATTTCTGGAGCGTAATAATATAACGAGTTATAGTTTCTAGGATTCTGGAGTAGGGTCGTTGATCCAGAGATTATTCCGATTGCCAGATTGGAGTCTGGAAGGAATATCTTCCCTAAAATGAGGACAATTGGCTCCTGTCTCATTGGGGTTTTTTGCCTTTCTCTGGATCAACACTTTAGCACAACAGGCTGAACTGGATGGACGTCTTGTCTTTTTTCGGCCTTACAAACTATCTAATTATGTAGCTATGTAACTATGTAACATCAGTTTATTTCTCCCTGATTTCAAAGAGCAATAACTTAACTTATTTTTCCATCTACATAGTCATATAAGGGCTTGTTTTTGCAGGGCAAGATATACATTTTAATTTAGCCTCTGACCATACCATATAGTGTACTTGTAAACCCGATTTTTATGGGGTTTCCATTTTTATGCAGTTCACTGTGACATGACATGTTAGTTGTATGCTGCAGGTCAGTGCAATTATGGTGCTACTAATTTTTTTAATTTTTAGTATTTTAAAAAAACTTTTACTGTTTCAATTTGTGTCGCAGTGACCAAAACCTTTTTATTTTGCTATCTATGGACCTGAGTGAGGGCTCATTCTTTTTGCAGGCTGAAGTGTTGTTTTTTATTGGTTTTAGTAAAGGGTACATGTGTCGTTTTGATTACTTTTTACTCCATTTTTTTGAAGACATGAAATACTTATATTTTAATAGATCAGACTTTTATGGATGCAACAAAGACAATTGTTTAACTTTTTCATTATTTAATTTGTAAAATGGCAATGAAGGCTTGAGATTTTTTTAGAACTTATTTTTAGAACCACGAAGGGACAAAATTGGTTTTACACTATTCTGCTATTGTAATATATTGCAAAACAGTGTACAATAAGGTCCTACTATTATAACTGTCATGCACCCCAGACTGCCATGATTAATGTTTGGCAGCCTGTGCATCATTGCTTAATTCCTTATATGCTGCAGTTGGGATAACCATGGCATCTAAGGGGCCAAAATGCAGGGATTGGAGCTATCTCCTATCCTGACTTTGGTTACCTGTAGCATATGGAGACCCTTAATGACATAACTGTACATCATTTGTCAGTAGCAGAGTAATGACTGCCTACAGTTTTGCAATCCAAAAGAAGAACTTTTCTGATATATAATTAGTCGAAGTACGTTATGATCTATCAGACATGTCTTGTAATATGGAAGTCTTTTTATTTTTTACCCAAGTAAATATGGAACAATTAAAGCAAGGCATACTTAGTATCTAAGATTTCTTAAAAAGTAAAATGTATGTTGACAACTATAGTTATCCGGGCTTGGATATGATGGCTAGGGTAAGAGAGACACTTTTGTCCAGGATTTTTTTTGGCTGGTGAGGGTCAGTTGTGTAGACATGGGTGTATTAGGGACAGGTAAATAGGCCGGGCTTTTATATAGTAGTGTAGGACAGATGTTCAGCACCAAACATAGTGGGGGGGTGGGGACAGGCAAGTCTTGGTCACTCCATGAGAGCAGAAATACAGTGCTTTGAACAGCACTGCATGCACTGTTACTCACTGCTCCCCACACTGGTACTATGTGTTCTCATGGGAGTTGTGTGGAGTTGACAAATGGTATGTGCCTTTGAGGTAAACAGCAGGAGGCCATTTGATCTTGGTCTATTCAATCTCCATTTGTTCCTGATTTACTCCTGTGTGGTTCTTTCTTCATTGCTTAGCCAAATCCTGCTGTCCCAACAAAATGTTAGATAACTTTTTCCAGTTCTTTTTGCCATTGGTATGCAGTCATTCCTGTTGAGTCCATCAAGGTTTGCTATACAAACAAAAGCAATACCCTCACACTTGGTTTGAGTGTCAGTATACTGTTCACAAGGGCAATATCTCTCTACTTTGCTCTCTTGGCTCTGACTCAAGCTGCTGTGGTACAAGTTACAGATGTACCAGAACTAAACAGAACAGATATTGTACCATGATATCACGGCACAGAATGTTATCTCACCTTTTCAATGATTTTCAATGGCCTTTGTTTACAGATCAGAGCAGAGAACACGAAAAGCTGTGATATCACGGTCAAGCTGTACTCTGCTACTTCTGTATTCCTAGTGTTTTTTAAGCCACTGTTATCTGGTACTTGTAGTACAACTGCTCTTCCTGTCTTCTGGCTATGTCTAGAGGCATGTGCTGTCATGTACAGCAACTGTAGAATGGGACCCAAGAATCCACTTTACTAGAAGGCCCCAACAATAAGCTTTACTGGTTGGCCCCAAAAATCATCTTCACTGATGGACCCCAGACACCCAAGGCCAACTCTGTGTTTATCTTTAGGTAAACAACCTTGTGATTACCTTGCAGCAAAGATCACACCTGTTTGTGAGGACTATGGGTGAGTACCAGGGGTGTCTTAGGGCAACATGTATGAAATCTGGTGCTGATAGTTCTAAATTGCTTTAAGGTAGTATAGACTGCACCAGAATGTATGAACCTCTTCTTCTGCAGGTCATACATGCAGGCGCAGTCTAGTGCCAATACGAAAACTCAGGCTCACACAAGCCACCTTTAACTTGGTCTGGCTGTTCTAACTGTTCTGCGCCAAAGTTTTTGTGTCAAAGAGTTATAAATGTGTCTACTTCTACTAATGTGGTGTGACACGCCCCCAGAACACCCCAAAACTTTGGAGTACACCTGTTTGGTCTACTACAGCTTTTTGAGGCCATAATGCTGGCGCAGCCCCGTTCAAACATGTCGCCATTAGACTCCACACTCTAGTCCAGCCAGCACTATGCCATTTTCAGCTCAAGGATCCACAACCCAAGTCACAAAATACATTAAATGTCTGCTTGATGAATTTATGTTGGTGTTAATATAAAGTTATATTACCAGAACATATAGAGCAGGCAGCTGTATTATAAAAAAGCCACCCATCTGTATAGACTAATGGTGGACTATAGCTACTATTTTGAAGTCCTCCACTAAGTGCTACTTATTTTTATTTAGAACGGTGTAAAGGTTTTATTTTTACCTCTTATGACCCCATTTCCCCCCATGAGTATCATCCAGTGGTTTGCTTTTACAGTTAATGGCAGTAATTTTGTTTATTACTTTTATCATTATATTGTATTATTGTACATCAGAGAGTTGCTGTTTATGCAAAATAATTGAAAAGTTGAGGCTCCATTCTAAACGGAGTCATTTGAAATCATGTCATGCATAAAGATTGTGATGTGCAATGTAATGTGTGGTGGCATTTAGAAAAATAAATGATAACTTACCATAAAAAAAGGTAAGAACTAGAAGATAAGGGGTTTATATTTATGGCTCCAATAAATGCTGAGATGTTCTCTCAAATATTCGCATAATGATTGAAGGGTTCATGCCAACATACGTTTGCCAATAATTTACGATGACCTTTATAAGACTCAGTGATGCATGATGCAATGCGCTCATCAACAATGTGCTAATGCATTGATATCTATAAACAAAAAAAAAACCCTCAACAGAAAAGCTAAGTGACTTTTCCAGATTTCCAAAGGTATTAAATTATAGTTGTTTTATGGACATACGTATAGTAATTAACTGCTAAATAGAATTTATCGTCATGGTAATAAAGTTCTGGCACTATAACTAACCTTATTGTTTAGTTCATTGTTATGGCAAGTTGACCTTTCCTGGTCTGGAACTTATTATGAGGCTCGTTATTTATGATTACATTCGAGGTGAACATGATATCTGGTGAGAGCTGTAATATACTGAACAAAAGGATTAGATTTAGCATTTTGTCATTCCCAGATCCATTTGAGCTCACCATATTATAGCTCTTGTAATCAATTGTATTATATTTCGACAAGGACAAAGGCGCTGGTCAGTATTTCTTCATTTGAGGAGTAAAAAAATGAGAAAAAGTGTTCTTAAATAAAATGTTCTTTGGTGTTAAAAAACAAAACTTCTGTGATTGATAAAGTGATAGTTTAGAACAGGGGTTCTGTTCCAAGGGGCACATTCTTAAATTGTAGCTCTCCAAGGGGCACAAGTAAATCTTAGAGGAGTATTCCCCATTTTATGACACTTCAATTGTAAGTAACTACAATGGCTGAGGGCTCTATACTTTAGGGACTGTTAGAGATAGGAATAGGAGGACCCAGACTTGGTACTCCAGAAAGAAAATATAAGGCGCCTATTTTCATTGACGTTTTGGCGGGCGAGAGTGGCTGTTCCACAACTATAACTGGAGAGAACGGCACACACATTTATTCACCTCTCCAACTTCTCTCCTGCTCCTTGGAGTCAGACATTTCTATTCTTTATCTTGTGAAATTGCTCATTTAGGTTGTTTAAAATAGCACATACAGCCCTATAGTGCCAGCCATAAGAGTGCTCGTCATACAGTTCCTACCCTAACAGTGCCCATCATAACAACGGCAGTCATACTGTCAAGGATAACAGTCGCAGCCATACAATTCCCACTCTAAAAGTGCCAGCCATAATAATGCAATCAGCTGAATGCAGTTATCAAAAGATGAATATTTTTCCTGAAATACTATATGAGGATAGACACAAAGCATGTGTGTCCTGATGGCTTGGGGCTGCACAGAGTTCCACAGGGGCCACATTTTGTGCACCCTTGGTTTAGACAACATTTCTGAATTTACAATATTTTGGACCCAACGCCTTACCTTTTGTCCTCCACCAAACATTAGTTTGTAGGATTGCCATCCATGCCTTAAGTAGAAAAACAACTACTGCTCCTTCTAACAGGACTGGTAGCAGCAGTTCTCAAATGGATAATAAATGAGTATAATTTTTCAGATAATGTAACCCTACTGTAGATTATATAATGATTAGACTTAATTGAGAAAATCATAAAGAAGCAAGCTGCAACCCATTGCAAGTGCATTTACACAGGTCATGAAACTGTAAAGTGAATAATAATAATATTATTCAGACTGTGCAAAAGGGGGAAAATTATGCTTTATTTTACAAACATCAGCTGCTGCAGAACCACTTTTACAGGTGTCCGTCTGTATTTGCTGCTGTGGTACAGAACTACAGTACACATTACAGCTGCTGGAATACCTGTTTAGAATAGGTAAAGCAGGATTTGACTCTGAGGAAGAATTATGATGACCTGAGAAAGACTGTTTCTACAGGAAGTAATGTTTAGGGTGACATGTATGAACGAGTTCTTCTCTGGCGTTAAATGCGGCAAAAGTGAGTGGATCGCCGAATTTGCCGATTTATGGCGCACTGTTTACCAGACCCAACACTTTGTAATGAGGCAAAGATGTGGGGGCATTCTTGGAGCGTTCTAGGGGAGGGTAGCACCATATTTGTAATATTAGACACATTTGTGATGGCGAAACTAGGTGCATAATTACTCGAACAGCCACACCAATTTAAATATGGTCTGCCTGAGCCTGAGTAGTCGTATTGGAACTAGATTTGCTATAAGGGCAAAGAATGTCTAATATTTCCCAACTTTTATCAGTAAAATGGAAAAAAGTAATTTATGATAATTATCAAACTTTATAAAAATTTAATTATATAAATTTAATTATAAATTTCATCATATAAAATTATATAATATCCCAAAAATATTATCTCCTATAAAATGTATTTAAAATTAATGTAATTGAAAATAAATTTTAAATTAAATAACTCATTGACTTACATTTTTCTGCACACAATTTAACATACTATATAAAAGTATAAAAAAAAGTATTTTGTAAGATTTTAATTATTAAAAATACAAATCTCTATAAAATTTTAGTATTAACAAACTGTAATACATTTTAAGTTAGAAAAGCCAGTCAATGAACTGTTTGAGCAGCCATTGTAGAATTATTACATTCATTTATACACATGTGGCACATTACTAATGCGCCAAAGTACCGTGGCACACCAAACACATAGGTACGTCGAACTTTAGGCACCATTTATGACCACATATTCAAAACTTTATGATATTCAGGCGCATTGTACACTAATAAAAGACACACAAAAATTGTGTTGACGCACCAGGTTTCATAAATGTTGCCTATAATGTCTACATAGCACCATTTATCTCTGTCTGTAGTGTTGTTTGAATAGGGTTCTATTCAGAGAAACCCGTTAAAAAAGTTTGGGTTCAGGACGTCCCAAAACATAATTTTTTGTCTAACTCTATCCGTATCCTTAACCATAACTATAACCCTAACCCAAAGTCAGGGATAGAGTTATGGTTGTTTAAAGGGCTTTAGGAGTTTTACTCACCTTACTGGAAGTAAAGTCTGATGGGACGTCCGAAGGGACATATAATGTGGCATCAGATGTCAATTGCACTTGCATAATATCAGACCTATACAAAAGTAACTGGATGTTGGACTAAAAGTAAGGCTGCAATGAGAACGTTGCATCACCGGACCAATAAGTTAACCCCCAAAACTGATTAAATGATCTTCACTTCTATGAAGTACTTATGGTTATGTTAATGATCAATATTTTGGTGATTTGTGGCAAATCATCAAGTCTTCCATCTAAGGGCATGTTTACACGGCGTAATTTCGGTGTGCATTTCACCATGTATTTGTGTGCCGCAATTACGGTAATCCATAGCTCTCATAGAGAACGATGGATTACACCTTGTCCCCTTGCTTCTGCCCCCCCCCCCCCTCCGACTGGCCCAACCGGCTTAAGAAGTGGGCACTGATCAGTGCGACTCCAAAAACACCCGGTGTATTGCGGCGCGTACTGTGCGCAGTGTGAATGTACCCTAAGTGTGATGAGATGTTTATATAAATAATATTATATAACTACTGCCATATATTATAATATTTTCCTTCTGCATTCATTGCCTTAAAGAAATCCCAAACAAAACATAAGGGGAATTTCTATTAGATTATTTTCAGTGTGATTCTATCAAAACATTACATTTTGATTGTGGAAAAAAGTTTTTCCCAAAAAAATTTTAAACATATTTTAAAGTAAATGTATATCACCATATTAATGTTTTACAAAGGCATTTGATGCTATCTGTGGTCTGTACATTTACTGTACATTGATTAGTATGTCCAACTGATTGTGTAGCTAGTCACCTTTTACCCAGATTTGTGCCTTTCCAAAATATTCTGTTTTGTGTGCTCAAAAGTAAACTTTAGCAAACCCAATGTGTATATAATACCAGTCAAAACTTTGAACATATCTTTTTATTCTAGGGTTTTTCTTGTCCTCCTTCAGATTCCTATTGAATGCATAAAAACTATAAAGGAACATACAGTATATAGAATTACATAGTAAACAAAAAAGTGTTAAGCAAACTAGAATATGTTTTATATTTTGAATTCTGCAAAGGTGCCCCCTTTTGCTTTGATAATAGCTTTGCACTGTCTTGGCATTTTCTCAGTCAGCTTCATGAGGCAGTCAAGCATAATAGATTTTATCTCAAGTGTTATATGTATAATTTTTTGTTTAAGAGCTTCAGTTGTGTTGTGCAGTAAAAGGATTGGTACACAGTGCAATACAGTGTTTCTACCTATTCAAGTACTTTTCTAATCCACATCATAGCAATAACCACTCAACAAAGCCAGGAGACATGGTAGTCCATTATTTCAGACATGAAGATCAGCGAGTCTTAAAAATTTCAAAAACATTGAAGGTATACCTCAATGCAGTCATGAAAGCATCCAACATTATGATGAAACTAGCTCTCATGAGGAACACATTAGAAAAAGCAACAATGTTGGTCATTTATTAAAAATTCAAGAACATCTAAAAGAGAGTGAAGGACTGCCATATCAGATAACATAGCCTCCATAATAACCTAAAGAAGAGTTAAGGAGTGCTACATCAGATGACATGGCATCTATATTAACCTAAAAGAGAGTGAAGGAGTGCTACAGCATATGAAATGACCTTCACAACCATCTAAAAGAGAGTGAAGGACTGCCATATCAGATAACATAGCCTACATAATAACCTAAAGAAGAGTTAAGGAGTGCTACATCAGATGACATGGTCTCCAAACAACCACAAGGAGAGTGAAAGTGTGAGACATCAGATTACATGACCTCCATAGTCATCTTTAGGAGAATCAAGGAGTGCCACACCAGATGACATGGCCTCCATAAAAACCTAAAGTAGAGTGAAGTAGTGCTACATCAGATGAAATGACCTTCATAACAACCAAAAGCAGAGTGAAAGAGTGACACATCAGATGACTTGGCCTTCTCAATCATCTAAAAAAGAGTGAAGAAGTGCCATATCAGATGACATGACTTCCATAATCACGTAAAGGAAAGGGAAGGAGTGCTAAATCAGATACATGGCCTTCATAACAACCTCAAGGAGAGTGAAGGACTACTACATCAGATGACATGGCCTTCTCAATCACCTAAAAAAGAGTAAAGGAGTGCCATATCAGATGACATGACCTCCATAAATCACCTAAAGGAAAATGAAGGACTACTACATCAGATGACATGGCCTTCATAACAACTTAAAGGAGAGTGAAGGACTATTACATCAGATGACATGGCCTTCACAACCACCAAACTTAAAACTACTTCAGGTATTTTGGGATGAGTTGGACTGCAGAGTGAAGAAAAAGCAGCCAATAGGTGCTCAGCACCTCTAGAACTTCCTCCATGACTGTGTAAAAACCTCTTCCAGGTATGTTGACTGACAGAATGCCAAGTTTGTGCACGACTTTGTTTATTACTTAATTCCATAGGTATCCCTTCATAATTGTCACATGTATAAACCATGGAATAAAAAGGGGTCTCCTGAAGACCTGTGGTAGCTATTAGCAGCAGATCCTTTAAGCCTTGTAAGTTTTAAGGTGGGTCCTCCATGAATAAAATGTATTTTATTTCCACATCTCACACATGCTTGACTAGATTAAGATCTAGGGAGCCTGAAGATCAACTAAACATCTTGAATTCTTTGTCATGGACCTCAAATCGTTCCCGACCAGTCTTTGCAGTGTTGCAGGGTTTAAATAACATCCATATGAATGCTGGGACATAAGTATTCTAAAAAGTATACTGCTTTATACTTCTGGTGGCACGCGTTCTTGACATAGTGGATACTGGTACAATCTGTTCCCTCGGTAAGCAATATACATACCTCCTATATCCACGTCATTTAAAATAACACATTTTACCCATGCCAAAGAATAATATATTCTGGAGCACATAGCACAAAAAGGACAATTAAAGAAAAATGTACTGTGGTTCAGTGCATTGCTTTAAATGTCACTACCCTATTAGTTTTGAAGAAAACAAACCTACAATAGTAATCTGTGCAAGAACAAGTTGTTGATTATAGTCCTAAAGTTACAAGTTGTTTGCCATATGTTTTCAATAGAGACATCTATAATTTTTAGGTTTTATGTACATTTTTAGCAAAAGTAAAGGTTAGGTCGCCTAACTAGCAATTTGAGTCCATCATTAGGCTTCAGAGCTTTGTATAGACTGTTGACTAATGCATACTATTATTTATATGTTTTACTACTGTGGCAAATGCAATAACATTTTTGGGTGATTTACAACATCCTAGTTATGTAGACTAAGACAAAAACATGGATGTTTGTGAGTTACAAGTGTCACATTAGTACAGTGCCAAATGTATAGTTCTAGACTTTCAACATAAAAATGTACTACCTATTCACTAAAGTGGTGATAAATGTTAGATTAAGTTGTAGCCTCCACTTATCACAAGTAGGGATGAGCGATATTATCAGCAAAAGTTGAAATCGGCACGGTTTTTAGGCTTATCGGAAATTTCCGATCACGCGATAGCTTAGGTGACAATCTTACAGATAATCTATTGCTATCGCGCCATTTTCAGCGTTTCCTGTCATTTTGGCGGCCAGCCAATCAGCTTCGAGGATAGAGGAGGGTGAGGAGGATGTACAACGTCACCACTTTGCGGTGTATGGATCTCATTGGCTGCAAAAATCACGTGACCTCGTTTTATCTATGCAACTGCATTTCCTGTTCAGCTCATTTTCTGTCTATGCCACTTCACAGCAGGACGTGTCTGTGTTTAAACCAATAGCTGTTCTAACAGCTCTGAGAGATAGCCTCTTCTAATACAAGAAACTATCCACCTAGCTATAGCTTAGAATAGTTAGATTTGAGAATTTCACTTCTTATTTAGTTAGAGAAAATTTTAAAGCTATCTTCTGGTGTGTCCAGCCACGGGCTGCTGGGGTGTTGGGGGGGGGGCAGCTGCTGGGGGTGGTGTGGCAGGAGGAGAGGCTTTTGCAAGGAAGGGAGATATTGTGCAGCTCAGTGTGTTCTGTGACCTTGAATTGAAAAAGCATTGTTTTTTACCACTTTTTTGGCCAGCAGACTACTGACAGGAGGTGAAATTGTCCCTGTTTTTTCAGTTCTATTGCAATCACTGCGTGTCAGTTTTCCCAAAAATCAGCATAACTTATCCCTATAACTTTTAAATAGTTTTATAGAAGTCCGTGAATCTGTTTGCCGCAAATAATAATAATAATAATCTTTATTTATATAGCGCAAACATATTCCGCAGCACTTTACAATATAGAGGGAATAAGCACAGACAAACCAGACATTACATTATAAAAAAGCTACTGACAAATGAGACACAAGGTGTGAGGACCCTGCTTGCAAGAGCTTACAATCTGTTAGGGTGTATGGGTGAAACAAAGGCTGACAAGTGCTTGGTTTACAATGGACCAGCCATGTTACATAAATATGGGGTAGTATACATAAAATGTGGATGAACCTACCATCCCAACCATTACATCTATATACAGATAAGTGCCTGTGGGTGCCAAAGTGCAGGAAGTGACGAATCTGTGACAGAATTTGGGGGTTGACAATTAGGGATTTTGATTGGCTTGTCTTAGAAGATGAGTTTTCTGAGCGCACTTTTAACTGTGAGGGTTGTGAGTGTGCCTGATCACATGGGGTAACATGTTCCAGAGAACTGGTGCAATACTTGCAAAATCTTGGAGACGGGCATGGGAGGTTCGGATGAGTGAGGTGTGTAGTCTTAGATCAGTAGCAGAGCGGAGTGAGCGGGTAGGGTGGTAGACAGAGATAAGGGAGGAGATGTATGGGGGTGCAGCACTGTGGAGAGCCTTATGTGTGAGAGTGATGAGTTTATGTTGTATTCTGTACTGAATAGGCAGCCAGTGCAGAGACTGACACAGGGTAGAGGCATCAGTATAACGGCTGGAAAGAAAGACAAGCCTGGCTGCTGCATTCAGGACAGATTGGAGAGGGGAGAGTTTACAGCCACAAAGAGCTCAGTTGTACCCATATTGTTTTATACATATTTTATAGTAAATTACACCTGTTGTCAGTAGTGTGAAGGCCGCCATATTAATCCATATAACATTTAAATACTCTTATTCCAGTCCGTGCGTCTGTTTGGCGCACAGAGCTCAGTTGTATGCATATTGTTTTATACATATTTTATAGTGAATTACGCCTGTTGTCAGTGGAGCAAAGGCCGCCATATTAATCCATATTAATCCATATAACATTTACAGACTCCTTTTTCCAGCACTTTTTAATCTGTGCGTCAGACAGGTTTAAGGGTCAAGCTGCGGTCCAGGACAGGGATAGTCAATGTCCAGTTCAACTAAAATGGTGGTTCAAAGACTGCTTTCTTCCGGCAGTTTTTAATCTGTGGGTCATGCAGGTTTGAGGATCATGCTGTGGTACAGGACAGGGATAGTCAATGTCCAGTTCAACTAAAATGATAGTTCAAATAATACTGCCTTCTGGCACTTTTTATTCTGTGGATCAGGCGGGTTTGGGGGTCATGCTGTGCTACAGGACAGGGATAGTCAATGTCCAGTTCAAGTAAAATGATAGTTCAAATAATACTGCCTTCTGGCACTTTTTAATTTGTGGGTCATGCAGGTTTAAGGGTCATGCTGTGATACAGGACAGGGATAGTGAATAGTCTGTGACATTTTTTCTGTGACTCTTGTTGCATAATTGTCTTGCCTAAGATGTAGCACCTATCCAGTTTACCGTTATGGATATTAATTCCAGCTTCTCCTTCCCTGTTTGAGTGTAAGAATGAAGCTGTTGTTCCTCTCCCATAGACTTTATTGTTCATCGGCGATTATCTATTATCGACTATCGGCATGATAATTGCCGATATCAACTATCGATCCGATAACGATAGTTGACACAATCGCGCATCACTAATCACAAGAATAGTCAACCTCAATCTAGATTCTTCCCCAGGTATACAGCAGTGGCAAGGAGAACTGATTTGAGCATATGCTTTCTCACTCCATTCAAAATCTATGCAAAACTGGGCAAATAACTGCTCAAAACACAACTTTCTAATTATTGTGGCTCACATTTGTTGTTATGTTGAAACTAATGGTATATTTTTATATGTCTATGTTTTTATCTACTGCAAAACCATAGACTTTCCCTGTTGCCCCACAAGTGCCCCTGTGAGGCGTTGTGGTATCCCAGTATAGTAAGTGTTCAGATGGTTTTAGGAGTAATGCCATGGTGTTTTCCTTTGCCTTGTTTACTGTGAATTATCTGTAATAACACTGTTAATGTTTGCTATACAGGGTAGAAAAATGCAATGTCATGCCAACACTAGAATAACATCAAGGGTTAATATGTTGTGCAAGCCTAAGCAAAGATGGTTACCTGAGCCATGTGCGCAAATCGTGGCACATAGCATATCATTGGTAGTGTATGTAGTATGCCTATCGAGGCGCTTTGCGCAATGGAGGCGCATAACATATCATTATTAGTTTATGTAATGTGCCTCAATAGGCGCATTGTGTTATGCAGACGCACAGCGTATCATTTTTAGGCGCATTACAATGTGTCGTGCCCGGCATATAATGTGCCTAGCTTTGGTGTACTGTTATGGATGGTAATTACAGCTTCTCATCACCTGTATAGGTATAAAAATTAACCCGAACATCTACTCCCATTGACTTTAATGGGGTTTGAGTTTGAGTTCAAGTCAAACCTCGAACCGAACACACTAAACTTCGAGGTTCGACTCGAACATTTTACTGTTTGCTCATGACTAATCTTTACATAAGGTTTCAGATAACCTGGGGTGAGCAAGTAAGCTGCTACGAAGTAGTAGTACAAATCTGTATGCTGTGGCGTGGGCCCATGCTTGCTACAGGCTTTCTGTATGTGAACTGTAATTTGTGCATTCATTAAGGCTTATTCTCAGGTTTAAAAATTAGCCTGGAGTAAATAAGAAGCTGTTTGAACTCCATAGTGTTTCCTGCCTTTTATGTATGTACCAACAGCAAAGACACCTCCACCCCCATCAGGGCAGTGAGGCTTACATCCTACATGCTAGAATTTTACTTGAACGAACAGTAAAATGTTCGGTTCGAGTTCTAAAAATTTGAGAAGTTCTACTAGAACTTAACTTCTAGAACAGTTCGATCAAAACTAAAAGCTACGACCTCCATCTTTTCCTCTGCTGTCTCCAGGTCACCATAGGATCACATGCGGTCCAAGGAGCAAAGCCCCATAGTACTGCTCATAATGGAACAGGTCACAATTTTCTTTCCTGTTGATTAATATGCAATCCATATGAAGAAACCATCAAACCTCTGTATAAAGTCTTAGAACGACATCTATGAATTCGCCTTCACCATTTTTATTGCTGGTTTGTATATTTCTGGTTCTATAGATGTATGATAAGGTGTACGGCCAAACTTGGCACAATGTGCGTCTGATCACACATTTTTATGGAACAAAATTTGGTGAAAAACTGCCATACAATGTTTGCCTCATAACACTATATTCACCGATCTTGAGTGTTATGCGTCAAAAATGTTTGGCACATAACACTTTTATTCATACTATCATATTATACACGCCTCTTTATCTACTCAGAACAGGTCTATCAGTGCCAAGTTACAAAAATGGAAAATTCATAGATGTAATACATGGTGGTATACTATGGCTCAGTGGATGTGTAGAGATGCTGAATTATGGATTGATATAACATGGATCTCTAACACAGCTGTGCTCATGAGGACTCATGTTCTCCTAGATCATCCAAAATTTTTCAATTTCTTTTTTTAAACGAAATTTATACTGTATATATCCTGTAATTGTAAGAGTATTTCATCATTTTCTAAATACACTTGGTTCCAGGGCATAATCCCAATTAATGTCATCAAGCTTTCCCTCCATTATAAGTATGCACATGTAATTTATTTAGGACACCTATTCAGCTGTTGAGCATGGGCTCTTTATTCATTTCTTATCATTTCTGCCATGGTACATAACTTTGGTATTTATTTTGCATAAAACAGTGTTCTCTCTCCATCATGTTAAATTATGAAGCATCCTTAGTGTCAAAAACAATGAATTACTGATGTGAAAGTGATGAAATACTGTTTTTTGCATGCATGAGTGTTCTCTGTATATTATAAAAGTCAGTCTTTATCACTCACAGTACTGAAAGGCTAGGCTGTGGAATATACAATAAACTTGTCGACCTTTCTTTGCCAAAAGTAAATGTTTGCAATATTTTTTTTATTTTCACAACATGCGTATTGGATTGTCAGATCTTTGGATTAAAGAGATGCTGCAGTGGATCACTTGAAGATTGTCATGGGGAAGCTTTTAAAATATTTTTTGTTGTTTTAGATTTCTTATATCTTTTGTTTCTAAATTACATAAACAGCAGTTTCTTGATATGCACATGAAAAGAAACTGCCTTTACAACTTCAAGTGCTGTACATGGAAGCTCCAGGGAATTAGGATCCCCAGAGGCTTCTCTGACAGCTATTTAGCAGGAACTGCAACCCTCTGAGCTGACATTATTATCAAACTACTTCGGCAGCTCAAGGAACAAATTGTGACATTGTAGAATTGTTATTTAAGTTATGCCCAGAAGTGTAAGTTGAATAAAGTGGCTTTCTTGACATTTTTTATTAGCATTTTTTAAGTGATTTTTTTTGTCTTTTAGAGAGGTTTATGGAAAACCACCCAAAAAAACCTGACACCTAGACCACGTTTACTATTGTGGTTGTGCAAGTGTCATATGATACATCTAAAAAGTAATGTATTCCCAGTGTGTTGCAGACATCTTTATAATGAGCTTTAGACACATTTTGCACCCTCTCCAATACGGGGACATGGTTTAGTGGGAAGTGAGCCTGGTTAAGTGAGAAAGTGGCGTAGCCATAATATGGCATGCTTTGCCAAAAACTGCACAAAAAATGCACTAAAATTCTATTGTAGAAAGTAACCCAACTAGTAGTTGTTAGACTAGTCTAAAGATGTGACTAATTTATCATACAACATGAGCCATTGTGATAAATCTAGAGGATTTGTAGACAGCCTGGCAAAATGTAGAAATACTGGCATTGAAAAACCCTATCTTAATGTCATGGGGGACTCTATAGAGGGAAGGTTGATCCTCTGGTCACCACGTGGAGTTGGTGTGACCTATGCCAGGGAGCGGAGTCTAAGGGGCCCCTTGTCTTCGCCGGAGCCTGCCGCAAAGCAGGACGGACTTTGCCGAAGGGAATCCCTCTACACCTGCTATCCCCGACGTAGGACCAAGCGGTAACAGCTGAAGCAGAAGGAGCAGACATGGAGCTGACCGGGGCGTAGAACCGGAGCTGGGCAGAATAAACCAGGCAGGAATAGTGCGTGGCAGAGACAGAATAGCACGATGGACATAGGCAGGACTAGGAATGCAAACGGAATGGTAAAGGTCTTTGCTAGAGAGCGCACAAGGACGTCACGAGTGAACGGACACCAACAACTGGGCGCCGACAGCAGGAGAAGGAATCCCTATGAAGCCCGTGTCTGAACATCATTGGTGGAAAGGGAATACCTGCAGAGCACTGGCCCTTTAAATCCAGGAAAGCAGCTTGCGCACGCCCCTAGTGGCCAGCCGGGATAGTGAAAGCAGAGGCAGGAGAAGACCCAGCAGCTCGCCTATCGAGGAGGAAGCAGGACAAGGCCAGGTAAATATATACGCAGCAAAGCGAGTGCCAGGGGCAGCTGCGCCTGTGGCCTGAAGCCCGGATCGCGGCACTAGGCATGACACCTAATAAAAAATGCACAGGAGTAAGATGCTCCGAATGAATTAAGGCTTAATACATTCGGGATGTGGATATATGCCTGTCTAATAACTCTATGTTCCCTAGGACCTGGAGTAGATTTCTGGTTTAATTTATGCCACTTTCTTTTGTATGGATTAGTAAATTTGCTGAGCTTAGTGCAACCATGCCCCTTTTTTGCTAAGCCCAGCAAACTTTCAAAAAAGGTGATGAGCTTGTGTCACAATCCACAGGGGTCAGTAGATACTGACAGGCAGATCGCCAGGTGCCAGGTATTTAGTGTGAATCTTCTGTGCCATCTCAAGCGTGGATGATATATAGCAGACCACACCAGGGAGCGGAGTCTAAGAGGTCTTGGATTCTCACCAGAACCCACCTCCAGACGGACTTGCTTGGTGGACCACAGGTCCCAGCAAGAGTGGTATTGTGCTGGCTCTTGCTGCTTGTAGAATAAAGGGTGAGAGGAGCAAAAATAAATTTCAAATTTAATGTAGTAAAAATTTTAAATGTAAAAATCTGAACAACAACATCAGTGGGTTTTTTTAATGTAAAATTAGTTTTAGATTCTATTAATTTTAAATACATTTTATAGAAGATATTTTTGGGATAATATATATTTTTATATTAATTTTATATAACTTTTTTATTACATTTAAATTGCTTTTATTTTATATAGTTTGATAATTATCAGAAATTACTATTTTATTATTGTACTGGTGTAAGTTGAGAAATATTGGACATTTTGTCCCCTAATTGCAAATCTAGCTCCACTTCGACTCCTCACGCTCAGGCAGACAGCATTGAAATACATCTGCCTGTTCGAGCAGCAATGTGCCTGGTTTTGCTGACCAGCATTCATATGTGTGTCTAATATTAAGACCTCACATGTTAGGCGCATTAAAAAGTGTTAAGTATTTTGAACAATGCGCATAACACACTCGTTTGCCACATCAGACATCGTAGCCGGTAGAGATGGGCGAATTGATTCTAACGAAGTGGAATTCGTCTAGAATTTCAGGAAAACTTCGGTTCGGAACGAAGTCGAACTTTGGGGTACTTCGCGTGAACGAAATGTGCTTTTGATTGATAAAATAGCTGCGAGCACATGGCGTTACATGGGGCAAAGAACTCTGGGAGGAAGAAGGGCATAGCCTGCATGACATGTGAGAGATGAAGCCAATCAGAGACCAGAGGGATTCTGTGATGTCACCGCACTATATAAGTCCGGGCGCGATGCTGGGAGCTCATACCGCTTTCACTGTACTGAGTAGGGAAGGTGCTGCCGCGGCTGCCTATGATAGCTGATACTAAAGAACTCATTTTTATACAGCGATTTTTGGGGGTTGTCTCAGCTTGGTTCAGAGACTGCTTCTCTTAACATTCTATTTCTGATTTTGTGGGGTATTGGATCTGAAGTCCAGTGTGCATCCAGTGCAGCTGCATATACATTTTAATGCTATCTGCTCACAGCATATTTAATATCCAAGGGTGATCTAAGCCTTTTTCCCGTTTTTCATTTTAAAAAACAGCGTTTTTACAATCAAATCCACTTCATTTTGGCGCTCAATTTTTTTGGGGAATTTACATCCAAGGGGTTAATAAGCGTTTCCCCTGCTGGGGACAAAAGAAAACCCCGTTTTTTTCCCGGCAAAAAAGACATTTTTCCCTGTATGCTATCTGCTCACAAGCACATTTATATCCAAGGGTGATCTAAGCCTGTTCCTGTTGTATTCATTTAAAGAAACAGCGTTTTTACAATACAAATACCACTTCATTTTTGGCTGCTCAATTCTTTTGCGCAATTTACATCAAAGGGTTAATTAAGCGTTGTCCTGCTGCTGTGGTGACTAAAAGAAACCGTCTTTTTCACCGGCAAACAAGACATTTCTCCTGTAGCATAATTCACAAGTGAAGGTTAATTACAATTTTTTCTCTTGTTGTGTAGTGTAAAATACACGCCATTGTAACACGCTACAAAACTGTTAGTTTTTGGCTGCTCAATTCTTTTGCGCAATTTACATCCAGGGGTTAATTAAACGTTGTTCTGCTGTTGTGGTGACTAAAATAAACTGTCTTTTTCACCGGCAAAAAAGACATTTTTTCTGTAGCATAATTCACAAGCGAAGGTTAATTACAAGTTTTTCTCTTGTTGTGTAGCGTAAAATACACGCCATTGTAACACGCTACAAAGCTGGTAGTTTTTGGCTGCTCAATTATTTTGCGCAATTTACATCCAAGGGTTAACTATGTATTTTTCTGCAGTTGTACTCAGTAAAAGAAACTTTGTTTTTCACCGCCACAGAAGAAATTCTGTAGCATAATTCATATCCGAAGGTTAATTAAACCTGTTTGTGCTTTTATATTCAGTTAAATACACAGAGTTTTTAAACGGCACATACAAGTCAATTTTTCCTGCCCATTTGAGGAGCGCAATTTATATCCAAGGGTTACCCAAGCTTCTTAGTGGGTTCATTTGGAGTCAAATACAGGGTGTGTATTTATCATATACATATATCTTCATCAAACAGTGTCTGTACATTTTAGAACAAACAGTATGTCAGACAGAGAGGTGGCAGGCTCTTCACCTACGAGTGGCAGTGGCACAAACATTCCTGGAGCAGACCTAGGTCGCAGCACAGCAAGGGGACGTCACAGCAGGGGTCACCCGGTGAGGCCACAACAGCCGCTGTCATCTAGCGGCCGTGTGCTGACTAGCAACCCAAGGGTTCTTGATTGGTTGACTAGGTCATCCACTTCCTCCCAGTGACATTGACAACCCCAGCCAAGAGTTGGTGGGATCGTCAGTTTCAACCTTAGTTGGCATGGCCCGGAGCGGGTCAGCGACCCTCACCTGCCCTCAACCCGCCTCTGTCCATCCGGTTCCCTCAGCGAGAGATCAAACTATGTGGTCTGGGCTCAGCGCCACTATATAGCGAGGATGAACAATTGAGGAGGGCAGTCAGCAGCTACATGGCAGCGAAGAAATGGGGCCAATATCCACTGCTTCTTGCAGTAGGCAGCAAAGTATAGATGTGGAGAGTGGCATGGGAGGTCATGTTGTGAGGGGTCAGCCTCTGCATACCAAGACCGGTGATGAGGACAGCAGTGACGATGAAACACAAATAGATGATGATTAGCCGACCGCACTTGGGAGCCGGGTGAAGCAAGGGCTTCATCATCGTCAGGAGAAGAGGGCGTCAGCTTGCGCGTCAGGCAGCAGTGCAGCCAGAAAGTGGGTTGTGTGGCCGTGAGTCAGCAGGGGTAGCAGCAGTGTTGAGGTCGGGACCCAAGCGGCCACGGGGTAAAAACCCGCTTCGCAGGCCCAAGAAAGTAGGGCACAGGGGCTCAGCGAGGCAGCGGCGGAAAGTAGTCACTCAGTGCGGAGCGTTGGGGGTAAAAATCAGATACTCGGGTGTAGCAGTTTTTTGCTAAGACACCGGGGGGAGCCGAATAGGGGTTTATATGTAGAATCTGTGGGCAGAAAGTGAAGCGTGGCAAGGGAGCTAACGTTGGCCCCACGGCCCTGCGTCAACACATGCAGCGTCCCATCCGGTGGCCTGGGAGAAACGTGGCTCAGATGTGGTGGTCCATTGCCGCCGCAGCAACGCAGCAGCAGCAGTGCCCAGTGGCACGCATGCCATTGCAGCCAGTCAAGGCTCCACCACTCTGCAGAAGGAGCTGTTTCTCTTTGCCATCATCTCATGGTCCAGATGTTTGCTGCTCCTCGCTACTCATGGGGGCCAGCAGTCATTCAGCGAGGCGATTGCAAAGAGACAACAGTATGCGTCCAACCACCCAAAGGTGCAGAAGCTGACCTTTGCTCCTGTCCAAGTTGTTGGTACTGCAGTCCCTCCCTTTCCAAATGGTGAACTCTGCACCATTCAGAGAACTAATGGCTTGTGCCGAGCCGAGATGGAGAGTTCATTTATTTTCCAAAAAGGCCGGACCAGCACTTCATAAATATGTAGAACAGAAGGTGGGCCAGTCCTTGAGCTTATCGGTTTGTTCCAAGGTGCATGGCAGCACTGACGTCTGGAGCTGTAACTACAGTCAGGGCCAGTACATGTCCTTTATGGCCCATTGTGTGAATGTGCTTCCTGCCCAGGCACACCAACAACGTGGCCAGGAGACGCCGATTTCTCCTCCATATTGTCAAACTGCGGCTCCTGCGCCAATGTCCACCTCCTCCTCCACCTTCCCCACCACCATCTCAGCCTCCACAAGTACTGCTCCACATACCACATGTGTAGGGCACAGCGGTGTCACGCAGTTCTACACCTGGCTTGCCTCGGAGAACAAAAGTCACACAGGGGAGGAACTGCTCGCGTAAATGCAGCAAAAAATCGATGTGTGGCTTTCTCCGTGCCAACTGCAAATCGGAACCATGGTGAAGGACAATGGGAGTAATATGGTGTCCGCGCTGCACCGAGGAGGGATGGTCCATATGCCCTGCATGACACATGTGTTCAATCTGGTTGTGAAAAGGTTCCTGAAGTTTTTCCACCGATCTTCAGAAGATTCTGAAAATGGCCAGGAAACTGTGCATGCACTTCATCCATTCCTACAAAGCCAAGAACACCCTCCTCGAGTTGCAGCGGCAGAACGGCCTCCCCCAACACACTTGATATGCGATGTTTCCACCCATTGGAATTCCAGCCTGCATACGTTGGACCGACTGTATGAACAAAGAAAGGCCATTAACAATTTTTTGATGATCCAGGCGGACAGGAGTACTCCCCTGTGTAACTTTGATGTCAGCCAGTGGCAGCTCATGCGTGACAACCTGCCGTTTGTTGAGGCCATTCGAGGAGGCCACGTTATTTGTCAGTCGCCAGGCCTACGGGATGAAAACGTCAAATTTCCCCTGCTTCATGTCCTGGAACAGATGCGAAAAATCTGTCTGGGGAGGGTACTGGAGACGTGGCGACTACATCTCGCGGCCACATGGTAGTGGGTGGGGACTGAAATGGAGGAGGAGGAGGACATTGGAGCAACCGCATTGTCTGGTGAAATGAGTGGATTTTCTACCCAGGTGACAAGAGACGAGGAGCATGAGCAGCTGGATGAGGTGGATGGAGATGAGGAAGATGAGGCAGATCACCCTCAAGCACCGTGGCAGTATACAGTGGAGATGGAGGCAGGGAGTCCCTCGGAGTCACTTGTGCAGATGGCCCGCTGTCTAGTGACAGCCGAATAGTCAGCATCCGGCAGAGGGATGACTTCTGGCTCTCCACCCTATTGGACCCTCGCTACCGGTCCAAAATGGGAGCCTTTTTCCCAGCTGCTGAGAGGGAGGACAAACTCAAATACTAGGGAAATCCTCCGTAGTCAGTTGGCCGCTGTCTATGTGCGTCATCGTCCCTCCTCTGACAGGTCTGACCGAGGGATTCTTCAGCGCTCACGTACTACTGCTGCGGCTGCTGGGGGAAGGTGGGGGGGTAGGAGCAGTACCAGCTTCATCAGCAGCAACCTAAGTCTGGAGTCAAATGATGAGCAGCTTACTTCACCCGCCTAGTGAGGAGGGCAGTCGCCAGCAGCAGCAGCAGCGCAGGACCTGGAGCAGTCCCTGAACCAACAGGTAGGGGCCTACTTGGACAGCACTCTGCACCCCAGTTAGAGATCCCTTGTATACTGGGCAGCCAAACTGGATGTGTGGCCGCAACTTGCCGAGTTTTTCAGTGGGAGAAGCTGTCCTGCCCGGCCATAGTGTGGCATCGAGTGGGATTTCAGTGCGGCGGGGCCATCGTTACCCCAAGGAGAACCCGCTTGTCCACGGGAAATGTGGAACGACTGACCTTTGTCACGATGAATCAGGCATGGATTGGCCAGGATTTCCACACACCAATGCGTTAGGCGTCAGACTACATCAGCCATGACGCCTCACCAAACTGTGAGAAATGAGTCTGGGTTCAAATTACCTGCCTCAGCCACTATTCTGATGCCGCCACCCGCCTGATGCCACACATCTGCTGACAATTTTCTCCATCCACCAACCATCTTTACCAGGGACTGGTATTGCCACCCACCTCCACACTCTGTCATTGTGCCCCTCTCTGACCTCATGCTTCTGCTGTTGTTGCTTCTGCTGTGCCCTCCACACTGTGTCATTGTGCCACTCTGTGCCTACTCCAGTTTTTGCCACCTCCAGAATGTCATTGTGCCACTGTCTGACCTCATGTGATGCTGCCGTGACCTCCACACTGTGTCATTGTGCGACTGTCTGACCTCATGCTGCTGCCACCGTCACCTCCACTCTCTGTCATTGTGTCACTCTGTGGCCTGCGAGTGTTTTGCCACCTCCAGAATGTCATTGTGCCACTGTCTGGGCCCCATGCTGCTGCTGCCGTCACCTCCACACTGTGTCATTGTTTCCACTCTGTGGCCTACTCCAGTTTTTGCCACCTCCAGAATGTCATTGTGCCACTGTCTGACCTCATGCTGCTGCTGCCGTGACCTCCACACTGTATCATTGTGCCACGCTGTGGCCTACTAAAGTTTTTGCCACCTCCAGAATGTCATTGTGCCACTGTCTGACCTCATGCTGCTGCCACCGTCACCTCCACTCTCTGTCATTGTGCCACTCTGTGGCATACTACTGTTTTGCCACCTCCAGAATGTCATTGTGCCACTGTCTGACCTCATGCTGCTGCTGCCGTTACCTCCACACTGTGTCATTGTGCCATCTTTTGGCCTACTCCTGTTTTTTTCCACCTCCAGAAATGTCATTGTGCCACTGTCTAACCCCTTGCTGCTGTGGCTGCTGCCGTCACCTCCACACTCTGTCACTAATGTTGCCACCTGAGTTCTCAGCTTGTTTTTTTCCAGCTGGCACTACTTTATCAGGCAAAAATTCCCGCTTCAGTTTTTTGGTCAGTTTTGCCCTCTTAAGTGCCCAGGGAATTTTATAGTGAAGCGATTCTAAGAGCGTCGGCAGTCATGTCCGTGTCATACTAAAACACAACATTGTATGAAGACCAAACCAAGCTCCCTCTGCATATTTAAGCATGGCACAACGTTTTACAGCACCCTGCAGGCTCTGTGCAGCCTGGAAATAGCTGTTTTTAATGCGAAGTAATTCGGACCGAATTTATTTTTATCGGGAAGTTCGGCGAAGTGACCGAACCGAATTTTTGAGAAATTCGCCCATGTCTAGTAGCCGGCTCACTTTGGTACATTTTATACCAGAAAAGGGTGAAAAACCTGATCATACATGTCTCCCCAAGTGTTACTCACCTGTTCTTGTTCCTTGTCCTCTCTGGCTTCCTGTGCATGCACGCATGCCGAAGCTGTAGGTATTTAAAGGGATGGTGTCCTCATTACCTATCCAATGACGTTCAATCTCCACTGATTTAAGGAACCTCCTGCCTCTGTTCTTGATCAGTTCATAGATGGTCTTCTGTGTTCCTAACCCCTGCTTACTGTACTACTGGCTTTTACCTGAGTTAACCCTGAATTAACCCTGCGTTATGCAAGTGTTAACCCTTCGTTACCTATTATCTGCTGTTAACTGCCATTGCATTTCTGCTGTTATCTGATGATATACCAGTCTGTTACCCAACTGGGACTGTATCTCCGGCCTATTGCTACACTGACCTGTAACCGTCACCTCTGCCTGTTTCGGTGTACTTTGTCCAGCACTTCAGCTGCCACATCAGGGGTAGCGACCTGGGGGTTTACCCCATAGTTTCTATTCACTGACATGCTAGTCTAATGGCTTTTCTTTTATTTCCAGCCTATCTATAGCCTTTATACATGCTTGGCATATTACTTATGTGCCTAAGTTCCATAATGCTGCAAATACACAGGCAAGGTACAATGAACTTTAGACACCATTTATGAGCGCACACAAACCACTTTCATACATTCCGACGCATTTGACACTGAAAAATAGATGTGAAAATGCACATTGATGCATCTAGTTCCATACATGTCTCTCCCCGGAGCTGCCGCAGAGACCAGGACAGTTAAATGGGACATAGCAGGGACATGAGCCACTGCGGGCACAGAAGCACAGGCGACGGCAGCAACAGAGGCATGGACTTGTCAATGGTCCGAGACAGGACTGGGGCGTGGACCATGACAGCTTGGCTTAAAATAGATTAAAAGTCACAATTTTTTTTAGTAAATGCTGGAGTAAGGACTAAATTTCTCCCTATCAAAGCTTTTGCTGTGTAACTTTTAGACAGCAATATCAAATGTGAGCCACTGTGTTTAGTACAAAATGCCATAAGCACACAAAAAATTACCAGAAATGGAAAACAATGCCACAAAGGAAACATTAGTCCACTATTTACAATTGTGGTTGTGCCAGAAAATTGTATAAAATGTGCTAAAGGATTGTGCATTTTTGTCACAGCAAGACAATTTTTCTTTGCCCTCTCTAACTTGGGGGTAAGGCTCAGCAAAAGAGGACATGGCTTCATGAAAAAAAAGAACATGACCACAATGTGAGACAGGACACTTAAAAATTGCATCCAAATGGCATTCACAGTAAAATGATTAAAAGTTGGTCTAAAAAGCTAGATAAGTCTAAAACTGCACCACATTTAACAAACAGTATGACCCTCTGTGCATTTTTTGACAGCCTGTCAAAGTTTATGTTGCCTAACTTTTAGATAGCAACATCAAATGTAGGTTATTGTGTATAGTGTACCTTATAACTGCCCTCTTTTGCAGAGTTTATCCCCTTAACGCTGAGGCTTTTTTTTTTCACGTTCATTTTTCGCTATAATTTTTTTATTTTTCCATCTAAATAGACCCATGAGGGCTTTTATTTTGTGGGACAAGATATACTTTCTAATAGTGTTATTCATATTTCCTTAGAATATACTGGGAAACTGCAGAAAAATTCTAAGTGGGGCAAAATGTGAAAATATAAATGTACTTGCTCTATGTTTGCTGGTGTTTTGCTTTTATGGAGTCCAATCTTCGGAAAAAATATGTGTTATTTGTATTCTATAGGTTGGTACAAATCCGGCAGTACCAAACATGTATGATTTTCTTTATGTTTTGGTACAGTTAAAAAAATCCAAACATTTTCTATTTTTGAAATATGCATGGCTGTGCCATTTTCTGTGACCAATAACTTTTTTGTGCTAACACCTACCGAGGTGAGTGAGGGTGAATTTTTGTGGGATGAAGTGTACTTTTTATTCCGATCAGTTTGGAATACATAGTACTTTTTGATTAAATTTATTCCAATTTTTAGGGCACGTGAAATGACCAAAAAAATAAATTGCAATTTTGGCGTTTGGATTTTCTTTAATCTACGGTGTTCAGTGTATCGAATAAATTGTTATATTTTAATAGACTGCACTTTTTCGGATGCGTTGATACCAAATATGTGTAACTTTTTTATTATTTTATTTTTTTTCATTTGTAAAATTGCAAAAGGGGGTGATTTGAACTTTTTTTTTATTTTTTACACTTTAAAACATTTTTTTTTACTTTAACTTTGAGCCCCCCTAGGGTGTTTCACCACTATGGGGCGTGACTGTGATCCAATGCATTAGGATGTATAAAGATGGCACTTTTACTACTTAGTAGTAAAACAGAAAACATGGCAGCGATGGAAGTCTTAAAGGGAACCTGTCACATAGGTTGTGCCCCTCTTGCTGAGGACAGCACAAGCTAGTGTCAGACCTGCTGTTTCCAGCGCTTATTCTGTAAGATGCAGCAGTTTTAGAGCATTTATCCCTCAAATCTTATTCATGAGCAGGTGTTAGCTCCACCCATCAAAGGCTAGCCTCAGGTGGGTGGGGTTTGAAAAAAACTGACTCTTTGAAGGACTCTTCAAATGACTCTTCTGGCTGAAAATTGCAGATTTGAGCATTAAATACACAAAAACTACAGCATCTTACAGAATAAGGGGCATAGCGCTGGAAACAGCAGGTCTGACACTACCTTGTTCTGTCCTCAGCCAGGGGGGAAAAAACTATGTGACAGGTTCTCTTTAATAAGGCTTCCAGCTACCATGTTAACCAATCGGGAGCCCACGATTTTGCAGCAGGGGGCTTCGATCGGAGTGAGGAACGATGCGCAACTCCATTTCTCGTTGATTTAAATGCCGTAGCCATGTGTGCCGTGGTGTCTAAGGGGTTAAACAGCGTGGGATAGCACCAGCACCAACCTGTGCTACAACCACCAAGTGTTAGCTGCGATTAGCAGCTAACACCCACCAGCTATGTAGCGGGATTGCACTGCGATCTTGCTTCAAAGCTCCTTACTGGCATTAGGATGTACTCATATGGGGTTAAAAAATGACAAAAAACACTCTGGAAAAATGCTGCAAAGTGTGCAATTAACAATTTGTTTATAGGAAAATATTTTACGTACTACAAGCAATGGGACACATTTACTATTGCTGTCTAAATTAGACAGTGTAAACAGACTAGACAGTTAAAAACTGCATCAGATTTATCACAATGCCTCGTGCTATTTGATAATCTTTGAACATCTTTAGACTTGTCTTTCTTTCTAGACCAATATTAGCTGTCTTGCCTTTCACCAAAATTCTTTCCCAGTATTTAGCTGCAATTCTAGTGCACCTATTTATCCTGAAGCCACAACCACATCCTAGTAAACTATGCCCCCTTTTTAAGAACAGCCTGAAAAGTATCTAAAACAAATGATGCATACTCTGTAGTCAGACGGTGTACCAAGGGTAGTAATTAGGATCTCTTGAGACCAGTCAATAGTTTAACAGTTCAGGCTTCCGTACAGTTTCCCCCCAGACTCGATCAACGCAGTAACAGTCTCGTCAGTCTGTAGTAAACACCATTGTATCAGTAGTGGTTCATTAAACAGGCCAAGAACGTTCTCTTGTTACTTCATTTCCTTACATGATACTCACTTCCCCCCCATCAAGAAACCAATTATTTTATTCAGGCACGGGATACTGCTCAGCAAAGAGTCATATGGTCTCAGCCTCCTTGCAAATTAGTTTTCTACACATAATTGCTATGTAATTACAGTATATGGAGAAAAAACTGTCAATCAGTGGTCAGTTGGCAGGAGAGCCTGCATCTCATGAATACAAATATTTCAGGCATTAAAAGAAGCAGTATTACTACAACTTATTGAGCGCCAGCTTTTCCTGTATCAGTGTGTGTATAAAGCAAGCTGTCAATCAACCTGTGTGGGTGGGGTAAGCAGGACTGTCAGAGTCTCTCCTAGGAGTCTTGTTAGAATTTACTTTCAACTCAGAAATCCTTATCCTATTGGTATAAATCAAGTGTCACAACACTAAAGTGATGTGGGTGCAACTGCACTTACTTACTTGCTATATTTCCTACCCTAGGCTTTGGGTGCAAATGCAAGGGGTTAACCCATCTCCCCTCACCCAATCTTGCACTTACTCTTCACTCCCTCGCTGCAATTTGGGTGTTTACCAAAGTTACTTTACTATTAAAAGTCAATTTTTAACAGTTTTTTTATAATCAAGTTTGGATTTCTCCAGCTTTCAGTCAAAGCAGTCCACACACCCCAGATACAAGCTGCCATTGTCTATTGAATACAAGCTATTGTAAGCCCCAACACACATACACCGTGCTATCCAGCAGTCAATGGATTCTTTGAAAGCTTTCATAGAAAAAGGTACAGAGCTTACAAAAGAAGAGAAAAAGACAAAATGATGTAACAAAAAATGAGTAAACAGCTCTAAATAAAAAGGAGAAATAGCAAAAAAAAAATCTAAACACTTTCGAAAGCTTTAGTGGTTCTTCTGCTTATTCCAGTTAGGAAAAATAATGGGAAACAGTACAGTCTTAGGCTATGTTCACGCGGTTTATTGCGGCGCATACAGTACGCGCTGCAAAACACCGTATGTTTCAGGAGCTCGCACTGAGCAGCACGTATTCCCGAGGCACACGGGGGGAGTGGTGGGGGTGGCGACCGGCCGCCGACCTCATAGACATGAATTACTCGCGGGAGAAGTGCCAGGAATATTTCGTCATTTGTGTCCTTTAATTTACTACTGGAGCTGTTCAGTTGGGATACACTAAAGTCTATCTGCCCATCCCACAAAGTATATACCAACCAGGTCCTATGTATTGGAAGCCGTACCCTGTCTTAGCCTTTTGATAACCTGTAGTTTGGGTCCCCTCTATTTCTTTCATCTTACAAGTAATAGATATTTCAATAACCAGCTTTATAGTATTCCGTAGGATCTAAGGCTCTTACTATGCTGTCTTACAGAGCCTCAGGTAGCTTCAGACTCACACATTCTGGTCAAACTCTGGGTTCTAGGGCAGTGATTGACATTTCAGTTTTGCTGTTCCTAACTGATCCTGTTACATTGACCTGAGTGCAGGAAGCTTGTAAATTGTAGTGCACAAGGCTACAGAACTCTACAGGGTTTTAGGTTGTCAGTAAGAAATGTAAACCAGTTACTGCATTTCTAGTTAAGGAAGAGAGTGAATCAGTCATCATCCCGACCACTGATTTAGCCTGTAAGAGCACAGATAGGTGGCCAGTAACCAGGAAAGCTTGTATACAAAAAGAGGAGATAAGAATCAATAGCCTTTATTTACCTTTGCCTGCATGTTTAAAGCAAATCAATGAAACAAGAAATCCCCTTTAAAGGTTCATCTTACACTAAAGTCTCTTAAGATACTAGTACTTATTGTATGCTTGTTTTTTCTGCACTCTGACCTTAACTGAAATTGTCATAATATGGACAGTTCTATATGACAATTCTAAGACGAACATTAAGACTGTCCCAAGGGAACCACTTATTAATACATTTTGGCTGAACACATTCAAGTTTTTGACAGGAGTTATTCTTTCTAGCATTTAAAGCTCAACCCAACTTTAGACACTGAATTAATGTTTTAATCATTTTGCGTTGTTGAGGCCATTAATCTGCTGCACTGTCAGCCACATCCCTCAGGGATTTTAAAACCATAAAAATTTGGAACCACTGACCTTGAATGAACAAATTTTAACTTGAAGCCTATTTTTGACAAGTGAATAGAAGAAGAAAAAATGAAGTCAGATCACAAAGCATTTATATTAAAAATAATAGTGCTACCCTTCGGATGGGAGCAGTGACAAGTATTTCAAATAGCGTCAATGATTTAACCCGTTCAGTTACTGTTCTTTGTCAATGATCATGAGATCTAAGAAATGTAACAGCAAAATGGATCACCAGCTATCATTTTGTTAAGGATGAATTTTCTCTGGTATTCAATGTCCAGGCTAGTTTCTTTGAAAGGAGGATCCTTCTAGAGGACTTTCAGATCAACAGACATAGCAAAGATTAACTTGACAGACAATCCATCATGCTAACATTGCACAAAAAGTTATATCAACTTTTTCAGTGCCTTTCAAGGGCTTTGTGTGTGATCCAAGAACAGATAAAACAAAAAGCCATGATATCACTATCAAGCTAAGCTCTGATACAGTCGTAGATTCATACTAAATATCTGTTTTGTGCAGTTGACACGGTAGTGCAGAACATATGCTGGATGCTACTAACATGTTGTTAACCAACTCTTCCAAATTTAGAATATGTTTGAAATTAATATTTTAGTACCTTAAAAGTGGAATCTTAAGAAGCTCAAAACGGAATGTATTAATAGGAAATCTAATAAATAAATAATGAATAAATCATAGTGACAAATACGGTAGAATTTGATATGCTTAGAGCGACAATTATGTCTGATTAAATGTGAAATCCTCAAACTGTGTTAGACATCTGATGAAAACAGTTTAATTATAAAATATTCTGTTATTTTCTAAACTACATACATTTTTCAAAAAGTAAATTCAGCACATAATTATCTAATGTGTTAGCTACATTCATATCAGAGCAAAGACACGTCTTAACTACTTATAGTGTGTCATTCGTATTTAGACAACTTGGAACTAACAGATACAAAATATAAATATATTCTTCCAGGTAATATCTTATATAGAGATGGCCGAATATTCCCGAAATTCGTTTCGTTCACTTAGCCGAATTTCTCTACAAAAAATAACTTTGTTCCGAATTACTTCGGCACGAATCACGTTAAAAAACAGCTATTTCCAGGCTGCACAGAGCCTGCAGAGTGCTGTAGAAACGTTGTGCATGCTTAATATGCAGAGGGAGCTTGGTTTGGTCTTCATACAATGTTGTGTTTTAGTATGACACGCACATGACTGCCGCCCCTATTAGAATTGCTTCACTATAAAATTCCCTGGGCACTTAAGAGGGCAAAACTGACCAAAAACTGAAGGGGGAATGTAGCCTGATAAAGTCATGCGAGCGTCAGCTGGAAAAAAACAAGCTGAGGGCTCAGGTGGCAACACCAGTGACAGAGTGTGGAGGTGACGGCGGCAGCCACAGCAGCATGAGGTCAGAGAGTGGCACAATGAAATTCTGGAGGTGGCAAAAACAGGAGTAGGCCACAGAGTGGAACAATGACACAGTGTCTTGGTCACGGCAGCAGCCATAGCAGCAGCATGAGGTCAGACAGTGGCACAATGACACAGTGTGTAGGTCACGGCAACAGCCACAGCAGCAGCATGAGGTCAGACAGTGGCACATGACACAGTGTGTAAGTCACAGCAGCAGCCACAGCAGAAGCATGAGGTCAGACAGTGGCACAATGACACAGTGTGTAGGTCACGCAGCAGCATAGGTCAGACAGTGGCACAATGACACAGTGTGTAGCGTCACAGCAAGCCAGCAGCATGAGGTCAAGGCAGTGGCACAATGGGACACAGTGTGTAGGTCACGCGCAGCGGGCATGAGGTCAGGCAGTGGCACAATGACATTCTGGAGGTGGCAAAAACAGGAGTAGGCCACAGAGTGGGACAATGACACAGTGTGTAGGTCACGGCAGCAGCCACAGGAGCAGCATGAGGTCAGACAGTGGCACAATGACACAGTGTGTAGGTCACGGCAGCAGCCACAGGAGCAGCATGAGGTCAGACAGTGGCACAATCACATTCTGGAGGTGGCAAAAACAGGAGTAGGCCACAGAGTGGGACAATGACACAGTGTGTAGGTCACCAGCAGCAGCATGAGGTCAGACAGTGGCACAATGACACAGTGTGTAGGTCACAGCAGCAGCCAAGGAGCAGCATGAGGTCAGACAGTGGCACAATGACACAGTGTGTAGGTCACGGCAGCAACCACAGCAGCAGCATGAGGTCAGACAGTGGCACAATGACAGAGTGTGTAGGTCACGGCAGCAGCCACAGCAGCAGCATGAGGTCAGACAGTGGCACAATGACACAGTGTGGAGGTGGGTGGCAATACCAGTCCCTGGTAAAGATGGTTGTTGACAGATGGAGAAACTGTCAGCAGATGTGTGGCATCAGGCGGGTGGCGGCATCAGAATAGTGGCTGAGGCAGGTAGTTCGAACCCAGACTCATTTCTCACAGTTTGGGTGAGGCGTCATGGCTGATGTAGTCTGAAGCCTAAGGCATTGGTGTGTGGAAATCCTGGCCGACCCACGCCTGATTCATCTTGACAAAGGTCAGTCGTTCCACATTTCCCGTGGACAAGCGGGTTCTCCTTGGGGTAACGATGGCCCCCGCCGCACTGAACACCCGCTCTGATGCCACAACTACTGCTGGGCAGGACAGCTTCTCCACTGCAAACTCGGCAAGTTGGGGGCCACACATCCAGTTTGGCTGCCAGTAGTCCAGCGGATCTTCTAACTGGGGTGGCAGAGTGCTTTCCAAGTAGGCCACCACCTGTTGGTTCAGGGACTGCTCCAGGTCCTGCTGCTGCTGCTGGAGACTACCCTCCTCACTAGGCGGATGAGGAAGCTGCTCATCAGTGACTCCAGACTTAGGTTACTGCTGATGGAGCTGGTACTGCTCCTTCCCCCAGCAGCCGCGGCAGTAGTAGCGCTGAGGAACCCCCCGGTCAGACCTGTCAGAGGAGGGACGATGCCGCTCATAGGCAGCGGCCAACTGATTACGGAGGATTTCCCTATAGTATTTGAGTTTGTCCTCCCTCTCAATAGCTGGGAAAAAGGCTCCCATTTTGGACCGGTAGCGAGGGTCCAATAGGGTGGAGAGCCAGAAGTCACTAGCCAGGCAAATAAGCATGCTGCGGGCCATCTGCACAAGTGACTCTGAGGGGCTCCCTGCCTCCATTTCCACTGTATACTGCCACGGTTGTTGGGGGTCATCTGCCTCGTCTTCCTCATCTCCATTCACCTCCTCCAGCTGCTCCTGCTCCTCCTCTCTTGTCACCTGGGTAGAAAATCCACTCATTTCACCAGACAATGCTTCTGCTCCAATGTCCTCCTCCTCCTCCTCCTCCATTTCAGTCCCCACCGGACTCATGTGGCCACGAGATGTAGTCGCCACGTCTCCAGTCCCTGCCCAGACAGATTTTTTCAGCATCTGTTCCAGGACATGAAGCAGTGGAATGACGTTATTCATCCCGTAGTCCTGGCGACTGATAAATAAAGTTGGCTCCTCGAATGGCCTCAACAAACGGCAGGTGTCACGCATGACCTGCCACTGGCTGACATCAAAGTTACACAGGGGAGTACTTCTGTCTGCCTGGATCATCAAAAAATCGTTAATGACTGGTTCATACAGTCGGTCCAACATGTGCAGGCTGGAATTCCAACGGGTGGAAACATCGCATATCAGAGTGTGTTGGGGGAGGCCGTTCTGCCGCTGCAACTCGAGGAGGGTGTTCCTGGCTTTGTACAAATGGATAAAGTGCATGCCAGTTTCCTGGCCATTTTAGAATTTCTGGACGGTGGGAAAAAAAGGAAATTTTT
>JAODAL010032803.1:0-46428 GCA_025379985.1 Phyllomedusa bahiana
CAGGTCTTTCCCCCTGGATGTTTTTGGTGAGGACGAGCCACACGGGTCGCAGGGTCACCTATATCTCCTGCTCGATGATAACACAGTATTACTCAGGCTTGAGTGCGAACTTGAAAAGTTTTCGGATGAGAGCTCCGATAGGTGAATGGATCCAGAAGACACAAGGGGGGGTTAACAACGCCCCATATGCAAAGCAAGGGAAATGTCACCTATGTCACAGCGGCAGGTAGAGGCAGCTGCACCCCCTGCTCCATCCCAGACTCGATGGTCAGGTCCTTGAACGCTCAATAGAAGGTTTATATGTAGGTGATCGCCCTCATGAAATGCAAAGGAGCAGATCCAAACCATTACCAGTGGTATGCCGCTCCCCTGCCAAACCCCTAAAGATGGAGAACCAGGTCCCATCCTTTTGTGGGTCTGATCTGTCTCACGGGGCAAAACCAGAGCTCATCTTTTAAACCTTTGGGGGGGCAGGTTTTCCCCAAAATTTTCAATAACCCCCTTGAAGAATTCCTGTGCTGATCTCCAGCTCCCAGAGGTTCTGTGACACCAATCATGTAAAAGATCTGAGATTGCAGCATGAAATGCTGAGGAACCCCTCTCTGCCGCCCATAGCGTGACATGGACTGGGTTAGTGCTACTGGCAGTGTGCTCCTACATGTACATCCCGCTTATTTAAGGGGACCCGATGAGCGCGGCATAGGACCACATATTTGGGCTCATGTAATATGATGACACCTTTAAAAAAAATGGCGGCTATAGAGCAAAAGTGACCTCTAAGGGGCTGGTTCTGTTCTCCTCCGGTGCAGCCCCTAGTGAGGACACAGGCCACCTTCTGCCTGTTACATAACAGCCTGGGCTAAAAACCTGCGAGCACGCCTTTTTAACTGACAGAGAACGGGACCCCCAATGGACCAAAAAAGCTCAGTTGTCCCTTGCACAGCTCCTTTTTAAACGAACTAGGGCCGTGAATGGGGTTACCGCCCCGCTGAAACCTAAAAACAATGCTCAAACCATTCTGGGAAACACCTCAGGGCCCACAATGCACCGCTTCACATACAACATGGCCGCCACCAACCACTCGGCACAATCTGCGCTTCCCTTGTACTCCCTGCCAGGCGCCCAAACACATTTTACAGCACATTTCGGGGGATTACTGTTTGCTTCTCTTCACAGCCATGGGAGTCTCAGTGTGTCTGTAACAACTTCACTTATGAAGCCATTGGAGGAGATTCCTGGGGCCCTTCCCTGCTGGTGTCCACGGACAGTGGTGTGCTGCTAATAGATGGTGGGGGTTTTTTACGCTTTAAACAAACCGGGCTTCCAGTGGGGGAGCATTTACTCCTGGCCGGGGGTCCCCCTGTATCCGTAAATCCCCCATCTCAACACACGGTGTCCCTCCTGGCAGATCCGTCCTCATACACACGGTGTCCCTCCTGGCAGATCCGTCCTCATACACACGGTGTCCCTCCTGGCAGATCCGTCCTCATACACACGGTGTCCCTCCCCGGCAAACCGTCCTCATACACACGGTGTCCCTCCTGGCAGATCCGTCCTCATACACACGGTGTCCCTCCTGGCAGATCCGTCCTCATACACACGGTGTCCCTCCTGGCAGATCCTCCCCCTTTCACACGGGGGTCCCTTTCCCGGGAGATCCTTTCCCCAAACACACGGTGTCCCCCGGGGATCCCCCCCATAACAAAGGGGTCCCTCCCCTATAACCCCCCGGCAGATCCTTCTCGAAAACACGGGGTCCCTCCATATAATCCCCTCCTGGCAGATCCTTCCTCATACACACGGTGTCCCTCCATATAATCCCCTCCTGGCAGATCCGTCCTCATAAAACCGGTTTTCCCTCCATATAAACCCTCCTGGCAATCCCTCCTCATACACACGGGGTTCCCCCATAAATCCCCTTTTGGGAGAACTGTCCCCATTCACACGGTGTCCCTCCATATAACCCCTCCTGGCGATCCGTCCTCAACTCACGATGTCCCCCCCTGCAGAACCGTCCTCAACACCGGTGTCCCCCATATAATCCCCTCCTTGGGAATCCTTCTCTTAAAACACGGTTTCCCTCCATATAATCCCCTCCTGGCAGATCTGCCCTCCTTTTCAACATGGTTCCCTCCATATAACCCCTCCTGGCAGATCCCCTCATACACACGGGGCCCCCCCATTTTAAACCCCTCCCGGGGAGATCTGTCCCAAACCACGGGGTCCCCCCCATATAATCCCCTCCTGGCAATCTGGGCCTCATACAAAACGGTGTCCCTCCCCTATAATCCCCCCCTTGGGAGATCTGTCCTCTAATCACGATGTCCCCCCCTGGGAGATCCGTCCCATACACACCCATGTCCCTCCATAAAACCCCTCCTGGCAATCTGCCCCCCTACACACGGTGTCCCCCATAAAACCCCTCCTGGCAGATCCCTCCCCCATACACACGGGGTCCCTCCATAAAAATCCCCTCCTTTGGGAGATCCGTCCTCATAAAAACACGGTGTCCCTCCTGGCAGATCCTCCTCATAACAAGGTGTCCCCCCCCTATAATCCCTCCTGGCAGGTCCGTCCTCCCTACACACGGGGTCCCTCCATAAAATCCCCCTCCTGGGGGGGGGGAGATCCTCCTCATACACACGGTGTCCCTCCATATAATCCCCCCTGGCAGATCCGTCCTCAACCCACGGGGGTCCCCTCCAAAATAATCCCCTCCCGGGAAAATCCGTTTCCCCATACACACCGTGTCCCCCCCCATATAATCCCCCCGTTTGGCAATCTGTCCTCATACACCGGGGTCCCCCCATATAATTTCCCCCCGGGAGATCCGTCCTCAACACACGGTTTCCCCCCTGGGGGAATCCTTTCCCCATACACACGGGGGTCCCCCATATAATCCCCTTTTTGGGAGATCCGTCCTCATACACACGGTGTCCCCCCCATATAATCCCCCCTGGCAGTCCCTCCTCGTACCACGGTGGGCCCTCCATATAATCCCCCCCCTGGCAATCCGTCCTCGTACACAAGTTTTCCCCCCCATATAATCCCCTCCGGCAGATCCATCATCATACACACTGTCCCTCCTGGGGAGATCCCTCCCCATACACACGGTGGGCCCCCGGCAGATCCCCCTCATACACACGGTTCCCCCCCTGGCAGATCCGTCCCTCATACACACGGGTCCCCCTTTCCCTTAATACCCTTTTGGCAATCCTCCACATACCAAGGGGTCCCCCCCATATAATCCCCTCCTGCAGATCCATCCTCGTACATACGGTGTCCCTCCATATAATCCCCTCCTGGCAGATCCCCTCATACCACGGTTCCCTCCCTAAAATCCCCTCCTGGGAGATCCTTCATTTAACACACGGGGTCCCTCCTGGCAATCCTCTCATAAAACACGGGTCCCTCCATATAAAATCCTCCTGGGGAGATCTGGCCTCCCTACACACGGGGTCCCTCCATATAATCCCCTCCTGGCAATCCGTCCCCATACACACGGTTCCCCCCCCATAAAAATCCCCTCCTGGCGATCCGTCATCCCTACACACGGGTCCCTTCTGGCAAAATCCGTCCTCATAAAACACGGGGGTTTTTTCCATATAATATCCTCCTGGCAGATCTGTCCTCATACACACGGTGTCCCTCCCCTATAAACCCCCCCCTGGCAGATCCTCCCCCATACACACGGGGTCCCCTCCATATAAAATCCCCTGGCGAACTGTCCTCATACACCCGGTGTCCCTCCATATAATACCCTCCTGGCAGATCCGTCCTCATACACACGGTGTCCCTCCTGGCAGATCCGTCCTCATACACACGGTGTCCCTCCATATAATACCCTCCTGGCAGATCCGTCATCATACACACGGTGCCCCCCAAAAAACCCTCCTGGAAAATCCGTCATCAACCACGGTGTCCCTCCCCTATAATCCCCTCCTGGGAGATCCGCATCCCCTACACACGGTGTCCCTCCCTAAAACCCCTCCTGGCAGAAACCGTCATCATACACACGGTTTCCCTCCCCCCAAAAATAACCCCCCTGGGCAGATCCCATCATACACACGGTTTTCCCTCCATAAATCCCTCCTGGCAGATCCGTCCTCAAACACACGGGGTCCCTCCATATGAGCCCCTCCTGGCAGATCCGTCCATCATAAAAACGGGGTCCCTCCATAAAAACCCCTCCTTTGGGAGATCCGTCCCATACACACGGGGGTTCCCCCTCCATATAATCCCCCCCCGGGAGATCCGTCCCAACACACGGTGCCACCATAAATCCCCTCCTGGCAAAAACCCCCCTCATACAACCCCGGTGTCCCCCCCTTTGGGAGATTCCCTCCCCAACACCGGGGTTTCCCCCCATATAATCCCCTCCCCAGAAACCTTCCCTCATACACACGGGGTCCCCCCCATATTAACCCCCCCTGGCGATCCCCTCATCATACACACGGTGGGCCCCCCAAATAAAAACCTCCTGCAGATCTTTCCTCATACACACGGTTTTCCCCTCCCCAAAAAAACCCCCCTGGCAAAATCCATCATCAAACAAAACCGGGGTCCCTCCTGGCAATCCGTCATCAACACACGGGGTTTCCCCCCTATAATCCCCCCCTGGCAGATCCTTCCTCATACAAAAACGGTGCCCCCCCATATAATCCCCCCCCTGGCAGATCCTTTCCCCAAACACACGGTTTCCCTCCCGGCAGATCCGTCCTCATACACCCCGGTTTTCCCTCCATATAATCCCCCCTGGCAGATCCTCCCCATACACAAGGTGCCCTCCATATAATCCCCTCCTGGGGAGAACCTCCTCAAAACACACGGTGTCCCTCCTGGGGAAAATCCTTTCCCATACACCCCGGTGTCCCTCCCCTAAATCCCCTCCTGGGAATCCCTCATACACAGGTGTCCCCCCCCCATATAATCCCCCCCCTTGGGGAAACCATCATCATACACACGGGGACCCACCAAAAAATCCCCTCCAGGCAGATCCGTCCTCATACACACGGGGTCCCACCATAAAAATCCCTCCTTTCAGAAACCTCCCATACACACGGGGTCCCTCCAATAATCCCCTCCGGGAGATCCGTCCCCATACACACGGGGTCCCCCCCATAAATCCCCCCCTGGGAGATCCCTCCCATACACACGGGGTCCCCCCCATATAATCCCCTTTCCCGCAATCCAATTTCCCCATACACCCCGGGGTTTTCCCCCCATATAAAAACCCCCTGTCAATCCGTCATCATACACACTTTTCCCTCCCGGGGAGAAACCTCCTCAAACACACGGTTCCCTTCCCTATAATCCCCCCTTGGGAGATTCCCTCATCATACACACGGTGTCCCCCAAAAAAATCCCCTCCTTTCAGATCCTCATCATACACACGGGTCCCTTTCCCTAAAATCCCCTCCTGGCAGATCCGTCCTACACAAGGTGTTCCCCCCCATAAAAACCCCCCCCGGGGTCCGTCCCCATCCCCACGGTGTCCCTCCCGGGAGATCCCTCCTCATACACACGGTGTCCCCCCATATAAAACCCCTTCCCCCCCCGGGGGCCCCCCCTCCCCTCGTACACACGGTGTCCCTCCATAAAACCCCCCCCTGGGCCCGATCCGTTTTCATACACACGGTGTCCCCCCCCATAAATCCCCTCCTGCAGATCCGGCCCGACAACGGGTCCCCCCATAAAAACCCCTCCTGGCAGATCCGTCCTCATACACACGGTGTCCCTCCATATAGTCCCCTCCTGGCAGATCCGTCATCAAAAACACGGTGTCACTCCTGATAATCCCCTCCTGGAGATCCGTTTCCCCATACACACGGGTCCCTCCATATAATCCCCTCCTGGGGAATCCTCATCATACACACGGTGTCCCTCCACTAAACCCCTCCTGGCAGATCCGCCTATACACAGGTGTCCCACCCTATAATCCCCTCCGGCAGATCCATCATCATAAAACACGGTTCCCCCCATAAAATCCCCTCCTGGCAGAACCGTCCTCATACACACGGTGCCCCCTGGGAAATCCTCCTCATACACACGTGTTCCCCCCCATATAATACCCCCCCTTCGATCCTTTATCATACACACGGGTTTCCCCCTGGCAATTCCCCTCATACCCCACTGTCCCTCCATATAATACCCCTGGCAGACTGTCCTCAACACAAGGGGCCCCCCCCCCCCCCCCCCCCCCCCCCCTTTCCCCCCACCCCCCCCCCCCCCCCCCCCCCCCCCCCCCCCCCCCTCCCCCCCTTCCCTCCCCTATAAATTCCCCCCCTGGCAGATCCGTCCTCATACACACGGTGTCCCCCCCAATTTTTAAATTCCCCCCTTTCCCCCTTGGGCCCCCCGGGAAATTTTTCCGTCCTCATACACACAGTGTCCCCCCCCATAAAATCCCCTCCTGGCAGATCCTCCCCATACCCCACGGGGTCCCTCCTGGCAATCCTCCCCCATACACACGGTGTCCCCCCATAAAATCCCCCCCCGGGAGATCCGTCCCCCATACACACGGGGTCCCCCCCAATAATCCCCTCCCCGGCAGATCCGTCATCATACACACGGGGCCCTCCTGGGAATCCCTTTCCCCATACACACTGTCCCTCCTGGCAGATCCTCCTCATACACACGGGGCCCTCCCCTATAATTCCCTCCTTTCAGATCCTCCCCATACCCACGGGCCCTCCATATAATCCCCCCCCCGGCAATCCGTCCTCAAAACACACTGTTCCCCCCCATAAAAAACCCCCCCTGGCAGATCCTCCCCCATACACACGGGGTCCCCATTATAATCCCCCCTGGGAATCCTCATCATACACACTTTTTCCCCCCCAAAAAATCCCCTCCTTGGGGATCCCCTCATACACACGGGGTCCCCACCTAAAATCCCCCCCTGGAAGAACCTCCCAACAAAACCGTGTCCCTCCATATAATCCCCCCTCAGATCCCTCCCCAAACAAAACGGTGTCCCCCGGCAGATCCGTCCCCAACACACTGTTTCCCCCCAAAAAAAATTTCCCCCCGGGAGAATTTCCCTCCTCATACACCCCGGTGCCCCTCCAAATAAATTCCCCCCCCGGGAAACCTCCTCATACACACGGTGTCCCTCCCTATAATCCCCTCCGGGGAGATCCTTTCCCCATACACACGGTTGGCCCTTTCCCTATAATCCCCCCCCTTTCAAACCGCCCCCATACAAAACGGGGTCCCTCCATAAATTCCCTCCCCGGGAGATCCGTCCTCAACACCCCCGTTTTCCCTTCCCCCCCCGGGAGATCCTTCCCCATACACACTGTTTCCCCCCATAAAAATCCCCCCTGGCAGATTTCCCTCCCCCATACCCCACGTTTTCCCTCCCCTATAATCCCCCCTGGCAGATCCTTTCCCCCATACACACGGTGTCCCCCTGGCAGAAAAAGGCCCATACACACAGTGTCCCTCCTGGCAGATCCGTCCTCATACACACGGTGTCCCTCCATATAATCCCCCCTGGCAGATCCATCCTCATACACACGGTGTCCCTCCATAAAGAACCCTCCTGGCAGAACCCCCCCGTCCTCATACACACGGGGCCCTCCCCTATAATCCCCCCCCTGGCAAAATCCGTCCCCCAACAAAACGGGTCCCCTCCAAAATCCCCTCCCGGGAGATCCGCCTCAACCACGGTGTCCCTCCATAAATCCCCTCCTGGCAGATCCGTCATCATAACACGGGGTTTTCCCCCCATATAAACCCCTCCTGGCAGATTTCCTTTCCCCATACACACGGTTTTCCCTCCATATTAAACCCCTCCTGGCAGATCCGTCGTCATACACACGGTGTCCCCCCCAAATAAACCCCATTCCCCCCGGGCCCCGATCCTCCTTTATCCCCACGGGGTCCCCCCCATATAATCCCCCCTGGCAATCCTTCCTCAAAACACACGGTGTCCTTCCAAAAAAATCCCCTCCTGGCAGATCCGTTTCCCCAAAACACCCCAGTGTCCCCCCCATATAATTTCCCCCCCGGCAGATCCGTCCTCAAACACCCGGTTTTCCCTCCATATAATACCCTCCTGGCAGATCCGTCCTCATACACACGGTGTCCCTCCATAGAATACCCTCCTGGCAGATTTCCCCCTCATACCCACGGGGTCCCTCCTTTTAAAAAACCCCCCTGGCAGATCCCATCATACCACGGGGTTTCCCCCCCTATAAAACCCCCCGGCAGATCCCCTCCTCTAAAACACGGTTTTCCTCCTTTTAATACCCTCCTGGCAGATCCGTCCCCATACAAAACGGTGTCCCCCCCAAATAATACCCTCCGGGGGATCCTCCTCAAACAAAGGGGTCCCTTTCCCTATAATTTTCCCCCCCTGGCAGATCCTCCTCATACACACGGTGTTTCCCCCCATAATAATCCCCTCCTGGCAGTTTGTCATCATACACACGGTGGGGCCCTCCTGGCAGATCCCCTCCCCCCCCCCCCCCCCCTACACACGGGGGTCCCCCCCCATATAATCCCCTCCTGGCAGATCTGTCCCATACAAAACGGTGTCCCTCCATATAAAACCCCTCCGGGAAAACCGTCTTCCCTCACACGGTGGCCCTCCATATAATTTCCCCCTGGGCAATCCGTCGTCATACACACGGTTCCCCCCCATATAATCCCCTCCTGGCAATCCGTCTCATACACACGGGGTTTCCCCCCCAATAATCCCCTCCTGCGATTCCCCTCATCATTCCCACTGGTTTCCCCCCATAAAATACCCCCCTTGGCAATTCCCTCCCCCATACACACGGTGTCCCTCCATATAATCCCCTCCTGGCACATCCGTCATCATACACACGGTTTTCCCTCCATAAAAATCCCCCCTGGGGATCCTCATCTACACACGGTGGGCCCACCGGGAAAATCCGCCTCATACAAAACCCGGGGTTCCCCCCCATATAATCCCCTCCTTGGGAGAAACCGTCCTCATACACACGGTGTCCCTCCATATAATCCCCTCCTGGCAGATCCGTCCTCATACACACGGTGTCCCTCCATATAATCCCCTCCTGGCAGATCCGTCCTCAAACACAAAGGGTCCCCCTGGCAGATTCCCCCCCTCATAAAACACTGTCCCTCCATATAATCCCCTCCTTGGGAGTCCGCCTCATACACACGGGGTCCCTCCATATTTAATTTCCCCCCCTGGCAGATCCATCATCATACACACGGTGTCCCTCCATATAATCCCCTCCTGGCAGATCCGTCCTCATACACACGGTGTCCCTCCATATAATACCCTCCTGGCAGATCCGTCCTCATACACACGGTGTCCCCTTTCCCAAAAATCCCCCTCCTGGGAGAAACCCCTCCTCAAAAACACCCCGGTGTCCCCCCCATATAATCCCCTCCGCAGATCCCTCCTCATACACACGGTGTCCCTCCATATAATCCCCTCCTGGCAGATCCGTCCTCATACACACGGTGTCCCTCCATATAATCCCCTCCTGGCAGATCCGTCCTCATACACACGGTGTCCCTCCATATATTCCCCTCCTGGCAGATCCGTCCTCATACACACGGTGTCCCTCCTGGCAGATCCGTCCTCATACACACGGTGTCCCTCCATATAATCCCCCCTGGCAGATCCATCCTCATACACACGGGGCCCCCCCCATATAAAACCCCCCTGGCAGAACCGGGCCTCATACACACGGGGTCCCCCATAAAATCCCCTCCTGGCAGATCCGCCTCATACACACGGGGGTCCCCCCCATATAATCCCCTCCTGGCAGATCCCCCCATACAAAACGGTGTCCCCCATATAATCCCCTTTCCCGGGAGATCCGTCATCATACACACGGGGTTTTCCCCCCATATAATCCCTCCTGGAAAATCCGTCATCTTAAAAAACAGTGTCCCTCCAAAATAATCCCCCCCCTGCAGATCCGTCCCATACACAAAGGTGTCCCCCCCAAAATAATCCCCTCCTGGCCGATCCGTCCTCATACACACGGTTTTCCCTCCCTATAACCCCTCGTGGCAGAAAAGCCCCTTTTCACTTCTATAACACTGAGGCTTTGGGGGGCTTAGGGGTGGTCCCGGGGTCAGGGGTTTAATCCCCCAAATCTGGAGGTTTTTTTGGGTCTCCGACGCCCCTCCACATCTTTTTTGGACGTTCCCTCCCCCACAGGAAAACCCTTTAAAAAAAAAAACCCCCTGTAAACCCATAGTTCCCCCGCTTTCATATTTTAGGTCTCCCCAAACCCTGGGCTTGGCCTCCTGAGGTTTTTTCCCCCACGCTAGGGTTATCCGTGGCCTGGAGTTTTCCTGGGAGCCATTCACTATATTTGAGAACCCCTTCCCAAAATTTCATTAAAACGGGGCCCCTGCCCTTTCCCAATTTACTCAATTTTTTCCACCTGCCAATTACTTGCTATATTTAGCCCAAAATGAAGAATTGTACAAATTAGCAAAGGGTTAATGCCGCGGCGCCTTCTGCTGGAGCCATCATTCAGCATCTGCTCCCAGGAAATGGGCTCGCATCGCAGAATGCACCAAAAGGCTGGATGTGCGCGATGCTGTGAACCTCAGCTTGGCCCCCTCCGACTGCTCCTTGTGCCTCTTACCTCTAAGGGTGAGGTGCCCAAAAATGGTGCCGCACAATTCGCAGTACAAATCCAAGGGACCTGCCTGGAGTTCTGCTGCGGATTTTGCTTTTTGTCCCTTTGGCCCCATGCAGTGGCTGCCGGACGTACTGAATGCAATGTAATGCAGACTGCATGGTATCCTGCACATTGCAGTGCGCAGCGGCTTCTATTGCACCAGGTGACCGTGTGCATGATTTTTCTGTTCTGCAGATGGACAGCCGGCAGTGCCAGTATTTGATAAATCGCTGCAGATCAAACAGATGCACGTGCTGGAGAGCTTGGACCTCCTGATCGCTCGAGCGGATAAAGGTACCGGTGTCCCCATTGTGCTGCAGTGAATATCTGAGCCCTCTGTGCTGATACCTTCCCTATAAACTTTACAAGTTGTATAGTTGTCATTGCACAGCAGCTGTGTGGACGGCAGTGCCTGATTCCAGGAGGTGGCCCTGCAGATCTGTAGCCCCAGGATACGGCTGAGGCCAGAGATTGGGTCCAGCAAGCGCCCCATACCTGGCTGTAGCATCAGGGACTTCCCTAAACCTTGTATCCCTGGATTGTGTGCTCTGGATTCAGGATTCAGTAACTTCTGATCCTGTAATGTAAGCGCTGCTCTCCCTCCTGTCCCTAGGAAAGGATGCTCGTCTCTATGTCTTCTGGCTGAGCGGTATTAGGAAAGACCTGGAGGACAATCAGGCTCCAAGGAACAAATACGAATGCAAAGAATATAAACTCGAGAAAACAAAAGGTAAGTGGTAGCCTAAGATGCCCTCTGTATGCATGTATGTGTGCATCTATGGATGTATGTGTGTTTGTGTGTGTCTGTGTGTGTATGTATGTGTGTGTGTATGTATGTATGTGGGGTATGTATTATGTATCTTATGTATGTAGTGTGTGTCTGTGTATGTGTGTATCTATCTGTGTGTGTGTATCTATGTGTGTGTGTATCTATGTGTGTGTGTATCTATGTGTGTGTGTGTGTGTATCTATCTATATATATATATATATATATATATATATATATATATATATATATATATATATATATGTATGTATGAGTGTATCTATGTATGTGTGTGTATCTATGTATGTATCTAATATATATGTATGTGTGTGTATCTATGTATGTATCTATATATATGTATGTATGTGTGTGTATCTATGTATGTATCTATATATATTGTAAGGTGGCAACAGCAGGAAGGGTTTACAATGGCGTATACATCCCGGCCAGGGTCCTTGCGTGCACCTTCCGATGTCCCGACACATGCCCCCAAGGTAAGGAGCCTGGGGGAATGAAAGGCCAAAATTAGATGGATGTCGACAGTACAGACTGTCGACATATGTTAACACACATTTAAGGGTCGTATGGCTTCACCATTTCCTGGGTCGGCCCTTTTCAGTGGGAGTGAGCATAGAGCAGGGTGGGTTGCTCACTTCCCATGGACTCCACTCCGGGTTTACCGGATATAAAAGTCAGCAGGTAAGCTGACCTATGGTGGTTACAACCCATGGCTACCTTCAACGCCTTGGGTGGAGTCCCTGCTGGAAAACCAGCAGGGTAACATGCAGACTGACAGTAAGCTGACCTCTGTTTATTAGAGCCCAGACGGGCAGACATTTTGTTTTTGTTTGTGTTTGTGCATGCCTGTGCACGTTGTACTTTCTGTTTGCTGCTAAATAAAATACAGAAGCCCTGTATCTCACCTGGAATACGTTCTCTGACCTCTGCCTGAACACGTAAAGTCACATCCCAGAGCCCTAAAGGCTCACACATGGTGGAGGACGCATTGGGCCAAAAATAGAGAAGTACTCCTCCTGAGACAGAGAATAACGTATGTTCCCCTGGGTGCAAGCAAGCTACCCGCAACCGGTCAGCGGAGTCCGCGGAAAATGGACGAGTTGGTGAGCAGCTAATCCAAGCCAACGCCGAACCTCCAGCATGATGCGGTCCCAGCCATCAGAAAACGCACAAAGAGACCAACCGGCGCAAGCTGAGACGAACGCCTGCTAATTGAGACCCAACAGCCACGGTGAAAGAGCAACAGCAGGTAAGACCACCACACGCTGCAGCAACAGCTACAGACCCTTCCTTGCTGCAAGGCCAGAAGACCAACAAGTGCTACGGTCCACCCCCGCCATTTTGGTGCAAGGTTCCCTGCGCAAGATGTACTGCGGATGACGTCATCGAGGCTTTACCTGGGGAACCTTTGAGCGGATACAGAGAGAGAGCACTGCCGGCGGACCAGTGGGGCGGATGTCCCTGCTCCCTTCCTAACGGGCGAACCGCAGTAGCCTACTCTCGACCTACTGTCCAAGACGCCAAGGACTAACACCAAACATGCGGGGGGGATCCTGGGGCCCGACGGGGGACACCCTGCCGTACGGGGCCCAGAGAGTGCAAGCGCTGGGAAGTTTAATCCTGCCAAGCCTGCCAGTTACAAATGTAACGACCTGTTCCACATTACCAACAAGTGGGCTACAGCCGGAGACCCACTCACCGCCCAGGTGTCGAGCGAGTGGTCTGGTGACCGTGTTTGTGCGGCACTTCCTATTCAAGCTCCAGAGGTGCGTGGGGTACAACAACCGACCCCAAAAGCAAGGGACGAATTGGTCGCGGTCGTGGGAACGGTACAGCGCTACAGAAGAGTTCCCGCAGGTCCTACATAACCCCGGGGAATCCCAGACCTCCAACCGCGGTAAGACTTGCTCACTTCCCGAAAGAGGGTCTACGGATAACGGAAGGGGGAGAGGCCACCCACCCCAAAACGGGACCCAATTTCTAAGGCCCCCCGGACCCTTTAATCTGCAGGCGGCCAGGACTGGGACATGTGACGGCACGTTGCCCGGGTAGGGAGGAACCCATGGAATTGGGTTGGGAGGCGAACCTCCTGGTTTGCCCGGTCATCGTAATTCCGCCAATCGGCGTCGCAGCAGGAAAGGACCAGACAGAGTGCCCTGTTACCAAAATGGACATTTGGTGCAGGACCTCCTGACGCGGGAGCTTGTGACCCTTGTGCCAAGCGCGACTGGTGGCCCAGACAACTCCTCCACGCCGGCTAGGGGTAGTTGTGAATCCATGGGGACACCAGGGACTACCCCTCATCCAACTGGCAATAGAGACTGCCTGAGGGAGTCACCCAACATGGAGGTGGCCGTGGGTGACCAGTTTTACCTCACAGCGTCAGTTGGTTGGCTGTGCCTTTCCTCTGTTTTTGGGACTGTGGGAAATAAAACTGGTAAAAAGTAAATGATGTACCTGCGTGTAAATGACGCGTGCCATACAAGTGGCGATGTTGAACATGTGCCTTTCCCTTGTCCGGTCCGGGCTGAGACCCAGAGGGAACCCCGCTCTTGATTAGAAACCTCTCCTCCTTGTCCATCTCGAGAGGAATTTTGGCAACAGAACAAGTGAGGGACCCTAAACCTGGTAACGCTTGTAAAAGCGAAAGGTCATTGATGGGAGAACCGCATAACCAGGGAGGAGTTTCCTACCCTCACTTCAAACCGTACGGGACAATTTATGTACTGGGTGAAAAGACCGCCAACAGAGTTGGTGACAGTTGGTGGTACCTCCGAACACGATGTCGCTATGACTTAGAGCTGGCACATTCCCATGTGTTGGTGGGACACTTGGGGGCGGAGAAAACTAGGTGAGCGGGTGGAGCGGAACTTCTACTACTTGCCCGGCATCTACAATGCAGTGGATGAATTTCTGTCAGTCCTGCCCGAGTGTCAGTCCACGCCCCTAGACCCCCATTTCCGTAGTCCATTGGTACCTCTCCCCAATATCAGAGGTACATTTGAGCGGATTGGCATGGATCAAGTCGTCCCCTCCCTAAATCGACTAGAGGGCACCAGCATATCCTGGTCGTACTAGATTTACCCACCCGCAATCCCCAGGCTTGTACCTCTCAGGAACACCTCCTCTAAAGGGATAGCTAGGGAGTTGTTCCAGCTATTCACACCGTACCCGGGATCCCAAGAGATCCAGCGATCAGGGCACCCCCCCCCCAAAAGGTTTATGTCCAAGGTAACCAAAGAGCTATGCCGCCTGCTAAAATTGCGCGACCGCTTCGTGTACCATCCCCAGACCGAATGCTGGTCGAGCGCTTTAATCAAACCTTAAAGGGCATGTTAAAAAAGGTGTGGACAAGGAGTAGGGATTGGGACCAACCTGTTGCCCTATCTTAATGCTTCCCATCCGGAAGTCTCACAGGCATCCAGCGGTTTTGCTCTCCATTCGACTGCAATATGGGAGACATCCCGAGGGCTTCTGATATAGCCAAAGAAACATGGGAGCAAGAGGAACCCCCTTACAGAAGTTCATAGAGCATATACCGACAAGTCAGGACAGGATCGCGGCAGTTATGCCCATTGTACAGGGAGAACATGCTACGAGGCCCAGGAAGCCCAGGCCCGGTTTACAACAGAACCGCAAGAGTCAGGTCTTTTCAGCCCGTGACAGGGTGCTCCGTACTTGTCATCCTAACCGTAGAGAGCAAGTTCTAGCTAAATGGCATAGGCCCCTATGAATCCTGTGAACTGGTGAGGAGGTGAATTACAAGTTATTCCCGCCTAGAAAAAGAAAACCCTACCAAATTTACCCATATTAACCTCATCAAACCCTGGAAGGACCGAGAAAGCCTGGCTGCAAGGGGAGTCAGGGATGTCCCAAACAAGGAGTTTTTACCCCCCGATCCGTATACGCGGAGTCTTTGTCAAGGTCCAAGACAAAGGTCCGGGAGTTCCAACAGAGGAACCGAGGGGTAATCTCTGAACTGCCTGCCCGGCACAGTATGTCATCCAACATGACATTGTCACCCGAGCCCGCCAAAAGGTGCGCTGGACCATATCAGGTCCAGAAACCCAAGGCAAAGACCATGTCATGAATACGTGAGGAAAATGCTAGCCCTGTGGGATAATAGAGAAGTCCCAAGTGGGTTGGTCCCAGCCCATCGTGAATTATCCTCAGCCAGGATGGTAGCATGCGGTTTTGTATGACTCCAGCAAGTTTAAATGAAGTCTCCAAATTTCGATCCTACCCCATGCCAAGGGTCCCGACGAGCAGATCTGATAGAGGTTGGGACCTAAGCAAGGTATATGACCACCTTAGACCTCACGCAAAGGGTATTGGCAGGTTCCCCTCACAGATCAGGCCAAGGAGAAAACGGCATTACCACCCAGAAGGACACTTCCTAGTAACCTGGTCCTTCCCTTTGTTTGCATTGGGGCCCACTAACACCTTTCATGAGGTTAATGGACATCATCCTGCAGCCCGCATAAAAAATACGCAAACCCATCCCCGCATTACCTGGATGATGTGGTGATCTACAGCGCCGATTGGGATTCCCATCTGGCTAAAGTGCAAGCGGTCCTTGACGCGATAGGGGCCGCCGGTCTAACGGCCAACCCACAGAAGTGCGCGATAGGGCTAGAGGAGGCTCGCTACCTCGGGTATAATATCGGCCGAGGGGTCATAAAACCCCAGGTAGACAAGCTCGAAGCCATTCAGAATTGGCCTCAACCTGTGTCCAAGAAACAGGTTAGAGCCTTCCTGGGCATTGCAGGTTATTACAGGAGGTTTGTGCCAGGGTTTGCCACAATAGCTGCCCCTCTCACAGATCTCACCAAGGGAGCAAAATCCACCATAGTAAAGTGGAACCCAGAGGCCGAGCAAGCCTTCCAAAAGCTCAAGGAGGTTCTTTGTAAGAGGCCTGTATTGATCACCCCTAATTTTCGGGAGGAGTTCCTGGTGCAGACGGATGCCTCAGAAGTCGGCTTAGGGGCAGTCTTGTCCCAAAGGGTTAAGGGGGAAGAGCACCCCGTCGGGTACCTCAGCGGAAGCTATCGGCAGCCGAAAAAAATTATTCAATTGTAGAGAGGGAATGTTTGGCCCTAAAGTGGGCAATCGAGTCGCTCAGGTATTACCTGGTGGGAAGGCAGTTTAGGGTGATCACGGATCACTCCCCGCTAAAGTGGATGGCCCAAAATAAAGGGAAGAATGCGAGGGTGACCCGGTGGTTCCTGGTCCTACAGGACTTTAAGTTCTGTGTAGAACACCGTCCAGGGTCCCACAAGCAAACGCAGACGCTTATCCCAGAGTACATAGTTTCGGGGCACAAGGTGCTCCGCCCCACAGGTCTGAGCAGAGGGGGGGGGATATGTAAGGTGGCAACAGCAGGAAGGGTTTACAATGGCGTATACATCCCGGCCAGGTCCTTGGCGTGCACCTTCCGCAGTCCCGACACATGCCCCAAGGTAAGGAGCCTTGGGGGAATGAAAGGCCAAAATTAGATGGATGTCGACAGTTTCAGACATGTCGACATATGTTTAAACATTTAAAGGTTAGTATGGCTTCAGCCATGTCCTGGGTCGGCCTTTCTTTGGGAGTGAGCATAGAGCCGGGTGGGTGCGCACTCCCATGACTCCACTCCGGGTTTACCTGGAGTATAAAAGTCAGCAGGTAAGCTGACTATGGTGGTTACAACCCTGGCTACCTTCAGCCATTGGGTGGAGAACTGCTGGAAAACCAGCAGGGGGAACTTACAGACTGTCAGTTAGCTGACCTCTGTTGGTTAGAGCCCAGACGGGCAGGCGTTTTGTTTTTGTTTGTGTTTGTGCATGCCTTGCACGTTGTACTTTCTGTTTGCTGCTAAATAAAAATACAGAAGCACTGTATTTTCACCTGGAATACGTCTCTGTCTCTGCCTGAACACGTGAAGTCACGATCCCAGAGCCGCTAAAGCTCACTATATATATATACATACCGTGCATGCCTTATCTTAAATTACATCCCAGAACACCTTATATGATCCTGTTCCTCAGCCTCTGGGAAAAGACTTTATCTCTGTTTGTATGAGAGGAGGGTTTTTTTGGACACAAAACAGGTTTATTGGACACTGAAAACTTCTGTGTATTTAGACTCCTCTTATTAGAACACCAAAGTGAACACCCTTAACAGATGATTTAAGTCTGACCCAAAACAGTGCTGTGACACATGTAATAAGAAAGGTCCTATAAAATACTGGAGCTGGATCGAATGAGCTACGGAACAATCTTACTGCAATACTAATGAGAAGACAAGAAACCCCTTGAGACTGTTTGATCCAGAGGAAGAAACAGCAGTCACGAATGGAGAATGATGTGCTCTGTGGTGAAGGCTGGGATCCGCTCATGGTGCTCAGGGCTGCATTGTCCCTGGATGCTAACAACTGTAAGAAACGATGGAGTGTTTACTGACCAGGTGAGAAGCCGTCTCCTCAGGTAGTGTCCCTATCACAGCGCCTACCCATGGTCAGAAGTGTGATCCTAGGACCCATGAGCCAATGTTTACTTCTCATATAGTGTCCCTATGACAGCGCCTACCCATGGTCAGAAGTGTTGTCCTAGGCCCTGCAAGCTGAGATTTCCTCCTCATGTATGAGCTGCTATTCACAATATTGGACAAGAAAGATTTTATAATCTTAAGCAACCTCCATAATTACACAGAATCGCCGACGATAGAAACCTCTCCAGTGACCAATGCTTTGCAGAAATTATCTTTAAAAGAAGACAAGCCGGTCATACATGGAGCCTCGTCAGGTCCAGAGGATTGCAGCAACACAGGCCGGCGCACAGCACATTATCTACAGCAGGAGACTTGAAGTTGCATAGCGTCAGTAACGGCGGCGTCCGCAGGCACCAGCGGCTCTAGCGACTGCTCAGTACATAGTCCCAGGATGCAGCGGGTTCCAGCACAGCGAGGGGGTGGCGCAGGTCGCCTACAATAGGAACCTCTATTACAGTGTCCAGACATACCCGGCGCTCATCCTCTGGCCCCTCTCAGATGACCTTCTTCCCCAGCTTGGCCATTCTGATTCTCAAAGCTGTGGGAATAGAGAGAAGAAGATCAGGGAGACATTCACACTGGCCAGCGCTGAAGAAGGGAGGGGGCAGGGTTTCCAACCTGGACAAAGACCCGGACATGACCAGGGCCCCGTGTGTTATAGACCCCGGGTGTGACTGTGGCCAGCGTTGTCTTAACCCCCGGAGCAGTGACTGAGGCCACTTGTGTCTAAACCCTGGACATGACTAGGTGCCGGGCTAAGACCCTAGCAGTGACGAGGCAGTGGTGTCTAAAGCCCTGGGCAGTGACGAGGGGGCCCTTGTCTATAGACCCTGGAGCAGTGACTGATGGCCAGCGTGTGTCTATAGACCCTGGAGCAGTGACTGATGGCCAGCGTGTGTCTATAGACCCTGGAGCAGTGACGTTTGGGCCTGGTTTTGTTATAACCCCGGAGCCCGTTTATGATGGCCAGCGTGTGTCTATAGACCCTGGAAACGTGGGCTGATGGCAGCGTTGTGTCTATAGGGCCTGGAGAGTGACCCGATGGCCCCGCGTGTGTTTTAGACCCCGGAGCAGTGTTTATGGCCCGGTGTGTCTATAGACCCTGGAGCATTTTTCTGATGGCCAGCTTTTGGCTATAGGCCTGGGGGCAGTGGTTTATGGGGCCCGCTGGCTATTTGACCCCGGAGCAGTGATGATGGCCCGGGGTGTCTATAGACCCGGGGGCAGTGATGATGGCCAGGGTGTGTTTTATAAGGGGCCCTGGAGCAGGATGTGGCCCGCGTTTTGTCTATTGACCTGGGAAGCAGTGACGATGGCCACGTTTGTCTATAGGAAACCCCGGAGCGTGTTTATGGCCCGCGGGGGGTCTATAGACCTGGGGGGTTGACTGATGGCCCGCGTGGGGTCTTTTGACCCCGGGGCAGTGATGATGGGTCCCCCCTGGTTTGGGTTATAGACCCTTTGGGAGTGGGCCGATGGCCACCTGGCTTTAAAACCCTGGAGCCCGGGGGAAAGATTTGGGCCCCGTTTTGTCTATGGGGCCCCGGAAACAGTGATGATGGCCACGTGTGTCTATGACCCCGGAAACGTGAAGATGGCCTTGTGGGGTCTATAGACCCCGGGGGAGTGGATGGCCCCCGTGTGTTCTTTAGACCCTGGGGGAAGTGACTGTTTGGGCCGCGGGGGTGTTTTAATTGGGCCCCGGGGCCGTGACGTTTGGCCCCGCGTGTTTTCTATAGACCCCTTGGGGGTTGGGTACCGATGGCCAATGGCTATTTGGCCCCCGGGCAGTTTGGGCTGATGGCCCGCGTGGTCTATAGACCCTGGGCAGTGGTGATTTGGCCCGGTTGTGTGCTATAGACCCTGGAGGTGACTGATGGCCAGCGTTTTGTCTATAGAAACCCGGAGCAGTGATGATGGCCGCCTGTGGTTTTAGACCCGGGCAGTGACTGATTTGGCCCCGGGGTTTTGTCCCATGACCCCCGGAGCAGTGAAATGATGGCCAGGGGTGTGCTATTGACCCTGGGCAGTGACTGATGGGCCGGTTTTTTTTTTTTTTTCCCCGGGCAGTGACTGTGGCCAGCGTTTTGTCTATGGGCCTGGAGCAGTGACTGTTGGCCCGGTTTTGTTATAGACCCTGGAGAGTTGGGTGTTTGGGCCCGCGTTGTCTATAGAAACCCCGGGAAGGGAGTGGCTGTTTTGGCCCGGTTTGGGGGTCTATTTACCCCGGGGCAGTGCTTTATGGCCAGGTTTTGTCTATAGACCCCGGGAGGACGGGGACCCGATGGCCCGCCGGGGCTATAGACCCCGGAAAAGTGACCGATGGCCATCGTGTTTTTATGGGCCTGGAAACGTGAAGAGGCCAGCTTTTGTCTTAGGACCCCGGAGAGTGACGTTTGGGTCGGTTTTTCTATTTTCCCTGGAAACAGGACGATGGCCAGCGTGTTTTTCTATAGGGCCCTTTGGGGGCAGTGGAATGTTTGGCCCGGTTGTTTTAGACCCTGGGGAGTGGCTGATGGCCCGGTGTGGGCTATAAAACCCCGGAGCAGTGATGTTTGGCCCGGGTTTTGTCTTTTTGACCCTGGGTTTGATGATGGCAAAAGGGGGTTTTCTTTTAGCCCTGGGGGAGTGAATGATGGTTTAGGGGTTGTTTTAAAACCCCGGAGATGACTTTATGGCCCCGGTTTTTGTCTATTGGGCCTGGGAAACAGTGACTTGGGTTTGGTCGTTGTGTCTATAGACCTGGAAAACAGTGACTGATGGCCTGGTTTGGCTATTGACCCTGGGGAGTGGATGATTTGGGCCCGCGTGTGTCTATAGGAAACCCCGGAGCAGTGCTGTTTGGCCCGGTGTTTTCTATAAACCCCGGAAAAAAAAAAGTAGTTGGGCTGAAAGGCCGCCATGCTTAGCCCGGGGGCAGTGGATGATGGCCAGGTTTTGCTTTAGGGCCCCGGAGCGTTTGGCCTGGGGGGGGAATTTTTGGCCGCTTTTGGCTATAGACCCTTTGGAAATTGTGACTGATGGCCAAAAGTGTTTTCTTAGAACCCCGGAGCAGTGTTTATGGTCCCCGGGTTTCTTTTTTGGGCCCGTGGCTTTGCCCTGGGAGAGTGGACTGTGGGCCGCGTTTTTTTGTCTTTTGGGCCCCGGAGAGTGGGGTTTTATGGCCCAGGTTTTTTCTTTAGAACCCCGGAAACAGTGACTGTTTGGCCCGGTGTGTCTATAGGGCCCTGGGAGTGATGGGTGGCCCGCTGGGTATTTGACCCCGGAGTGTGACTGATGGTTAGCGTGTGTCTATTTGGCCCTTTTTAGCGTGGGCTGATGGCCGCCGGTTTTTGTGATCAGCCCCCTTGGGGGCCTTTATTTTTGTACCTCAAACTGGGGCGTCCATCCCGTATTGTGTACCACCCAATGGGGGGGCTCCAAATTTTATTTTTTTTACCTCCTTTATGGGGACTCTATCGTATTGTTTTACCAACCCCCTCAAAGGGGGTTAATTTGGGTTTTTTGTACCTCCTTTATGGGGGGCCCCTATTGGTATTGTGTACCCCCCCCTCTTTGGGGGGCTTATTGGGATTGTGACCACCATCATGGGCGGCCCCTCTGTATTGTTTTACCCCAAACATGGGGGCTCCTTTTGGGATTTTTTTGTACCCCATCATGGGGGTTCCTTTTGTATTGATTTTCCACCCTTTTTGGGGGTCTTTATTGGTAAAAATGTAACCCCCTTTGGGGGGCTCCCGTGTATTGTGTTTCAACCCCCAGGGGGGCTTATTGGTTTTGTGTACCACCTCATGGGGGACTCTTTCGGTATTGTGTACTACCTCCCTGGGGAAAATTTTTTAGTTTTTTGTTTCCCCACATGGGGCGCTCTATCTGTATTGTGTACATCCATCATGGGGCGCTCTATCGGTATTGTGTACCACCATCATGGGGCGCTCCATCTGTATTGTGTATCTACATCATTGGGTGCTACCAGTCTTATCGTGGTAGCATATATCACTATCTGGGGATGTGCACTCGGTATCCGCCATAATCGGGGCGCACTATGCCATTATGGGGCACACACACAGGAAACGCGGCGACTACAGGAGGCACCATTATTCTGGGTCACGCTCCTCTGGCTGGAGCTTCTGAGTCTGAGGGTTGGGTTATTTTAGAGAATAGAGACGTATATACACATTTGGACACTGTCGTCCCTCCTTCGTTTAAAGAAAGAAAACCCTTTAATGGTCGCTGAGATCACCAGAAAGTGAGAAAATAATAAATGTAAATTTACTGAAAATCAACTAATAAAAATCAGACATAAGCTTTATGGGAGTGTAGCCGACCTCCCCGGATATGGCTGCAAGAGGAAATCTAATGACAGATGATACGAATGGTAACCAAAGAGCCCAGAACAACTTCCACAGAGATTAAAGGTGAACTCCAAGGTCGAGGACCATCAATTGCTGGGCTTAATAGAAGTTGACTAAGGAGGAAACCACTGCTCAAAGCAAACCATAAAAATTTCTCAAAATGCATATTAATAAGCCACAAAGCTTCTGGGAGAATGTCCTTTGGACAGATGAGACAAGACTGGAGCTTTTTGGCAAGTCACATCAGCTCTATCTTTATAGACACAAAAATGAAGCAAAGAAAAGAACCGTGTACATATATTTGGGGTGGAGGGGCTCACTTATGTTTTGAGGCTGTCCAGTGTCAAAAGCTTAGTCTCAGCCACAGGTCCTGGGTGGTCCACCAGGATAATAACCAAAAACACAGAGCTAAAAACATCCAAGAATGGCTGAGAGAAAAGCATCAGACTATTCTGAGGGGCCAATCCCTGATCTAAATCCTATTGAACATATATAGAAGGAGCTGAAACCTGCAGTCTGGAGAAGGCATAGCTGCACCTGTAAATTATTCAGCAGTGTAAGGCCAAAGCTGCTGCACTGGCAGCTAGTCAGGCCAATAGCTGTGGAATGCCCAAAAATTGTAGTGTTTTTTCCCCAAATTCGAAGCAGAGTCTGATGTTTTTTGGCCCATTCCGGGATATCAGCCTGTGTCAAAAAAAAAAAAAAAAAAAAAAATAACAAAAAAAAAAAAAAAAAAAAAAAATAGTATAGGAAGGGGGGGGGGGGGGGGGGGGGGGGGGGGGGGGGGGGGGGGGGGGGGGGGGGGGTACGGGGTTCAGTCTGTCCAGCCCTGGTTTGGGGGTTTTTTCCCAAAAATTGTGTTTTTTTAACCCCAAATTAAAAAGTTTTTTTTTTTCGTTGGGTTTTGGGGCCTTGTTTTCTTTAACAGAAGGAAGACGACACTTTTGTGTATAATGAGTTGGAGTTTATGGTGCTGGGTCGATTCCCATTTTGGAGCGTCATCATCTACTGGCGTCGGTGGGTCTCCGGGCCGTGCACTCCTGGTTGGCAATCGTGCTGGACTGGCAGAAGAGAAGGCAGAAGGACGTACCTCGGCGAATCCAGAGGCAGAAGCAGAAGTTACAGACAGTTAGAAATGAGCGAGAAAGCAAATGCACAGAGACAAAGAGACATCACTCGCAATCACGGAAGGCAGATCTAGACTGAAGGTAAATCATGAAATAGTTTCACAAAATCCGTCACTCCAACAACAACGCTGCGAGGCCTCCGCCTGGAATGAGCAGAGGATGAGGCGCTGCCCAGAAGAGCACAAGGGTCAACAAGGCGTCTTCTGAGACCAACGTCCACCTCTGCAACTGGACTGGATTACAAGTCTCTCATCATTTTGGGTCTGCAGCTCCTCTGCAGGTTTATTGGTTCCATGATAATGACCCACAACCATCCTCGTATAGCCCGGCCCTGCCGCCATCCTGCTGCTATGTTTGGCTAACATGGTAGGCCAGCAGGAACAGCCTGCACAGGGGTTGTTGCCTGTTTCCATTGAGACACATAGGCCTGCAGACACAAAACGATGGAAACTTGTAATCCAGTCTATTTGCAGAGTTGTGGAGCAGCACATCAATGGGACAGGCTACAGTAACAAAGGAACATGAGGGATCTGGAGAAAATGTCGGCAGTGGTTTCCATTCAGTGATTGTTGACATGCAGATTTCTAGGAATCAATGCATCAAACATGGCCAACTGCTGATGACCATTCTGATTGGTGAATAACACCTCGCATCCTGCTGCCGATGGGGAGGAGACGTCTCTGACACAAATGCTGCACACAAGGAGCGCGTCCACCAGCGGCAGCAGTTGGCATAGGCATATCCGCACTTATCTATAGCGCTCCGTAGGTCGGGTCGTCATCCACAGTCACATGTGAAGAGGGCACTGGAGTCAAGTTGTTACAGGAAATTTAAGAGAATTACAAGATCCTACAATCTCAGTATTCAGTGGACGATGGACCATAGGGCCACAAGTGACTCATGTCCTCAGAGGCCCGTCCATGAAAGGTTACATGACAGCACAACATCTGCACGTCTCAGCCGGCTGCTCACCTGTTAGGGACGGGTCCTCAGTCCCATCATCTAGGCTCTGCTTGGACACAGGGACATAGTGATGGGGCCCCAGGGTCGCATCCTGTTCTTGCAGGGAGATGGAATTCTTGTAGGGCTGAGGATTGTGCAATGTGATCTTCTGGGGCTGGATCTTCTGGATGGAATTGGTTGGGTTTGGAGGACTGGTCTGGGTGGGATTGGCTGGAATTGGAGGACTGGTCTGGGTGCGATTGGCTGGAATTGGAGGACTGGTCTGGGTGCGATTGGCTGGAATTGGAGGACTGGTCTGGGTGCGATTGGCTGGAATTGGAGGACTGGTCTGGGTGCGATTGGCTGGGATTGGAGGACTGGTCTGGGTGCGATTGGGTGGACTTGGAGGACGGGTCTGGGTGCGATTGGCTGCAAATGGAGGACGGGTCTGGAGGGGTTGTTTCTCTGTTTTTTCTTCCTCCTCCTCATCATCGATAACGACCAGTTCTGCTCGGATGACCCCTTCGTAGTCGGTCAGTGGACGGCTCTCGTCCTCATCTGCATTCTTGTATCCCATGAATATCATTGTAATTGGCTCGTTGTCATCTAGGTAACAGGGTGTGGCATGGACGATGTTGTAGTGAATGTCACCCTCCACTTCCATAGTGGGGTACTGAACCTCATCGGCTGCTGTGTGCCTGAAGGTTGATTCCTGGGGAGCCATTTTTTGGGCTTCCACAACATTTTCTTGTCCATTGTGCTGGACAAGTCTTGGCTGCACAGACGTTGGATCTTCAGCGACTGATGGGATTATTATGGGCATTTCTTCTGGAAAGTTCTGGCCGTTGTGATGCTCCATGATGACTGGTGAGTGGTGGCCATTGACCCCGGGTGATAGTTGGCCTTGGTGGGTTGTGACATTGTGAAAGGGATTGGAGAACACAGGCTGGTGGTACTCAGTGGGGGACTGCGTGCTGCGTTCTGTTGCTTTCCTCAGAAGATCCTCCACCTCTACGGGGGCCAGACTGTCGGCTCCATTAATCACCGTGGTGCCTCCAGAGCTGACAGCATGCACAGACTTCCTGCCGTCATCATAGACTTTAACTCCTGCGTCTTTTACTTCATTAGATGGCACCGGGATCGAGGAGATCACCGTGCTCCTACCCGTCTTCAGATCCTTCTCCACCTTGATCTCCATGGCAAATAAGGCTGCGGAAAAGAAACGGCGACAACGTATTAAAGAACAAACATGGGAGAAAAACAGGAAAGAACGGAGCAAGATCCAGAGATCAGTTATAAAGGACTCATATCCTCCACAAGGTGTTATAACCTGATGTATCCAAGATACGGGGATCGGATATAATAATTTCCACCACAAGGTGTTATAACCTGATGTATCTGACATACGGGGATCAATTATAATCATCCCCTCCACAAGGTGTTATAACCTGAAGTATCTGAGATACGGGATCGGTTATAATCATCTCCACAAGATGTTATAACCTGATGTATCTGAGATACGGACATCAATTATAATCATCTCCTTCACAAGGTGTTATTACCTGATGTATCTGTGATACGGGGGATCGGTTATAATCATCTCCACAAGGTGTTATAACCTGATGTATCTGAGATACGGGGATTGGTTATAATTTACTTCTCCACAAGGTGTTATAACCTGATGTATCTGAGATACGGACATCGATTATAATCATCTTCTCCACAAGGTTTTATAACCTGATGTATCTGAGATACGGACATAGATTATAATCATCTCCTCAACAAGGTGTTATAACCTGATGTATCAGAGATACGGACATCGATTATAATCTTCACATCAACAAGGTGTTATAAACTGATGTATCCGAGATACGGGGATTAGCTATAATCATATCCTCCTCAAGGTGTTATAACCTGACGTATCTGAGATACGGAGATCGGTTATAATCATCTCCTCCTCAAGGTGTTATAACATGATGTATCTGAGATACGAGGATCGGTTATAATCATCTTCTCCACAAGGTGTTATAACCTGATGTATCTGAGATACGGGGATCAGTTATAATCATCTCCACAAGGTGTTATAACCTGATGGATCTGAAATACGGGTATCGATTATAATAATCTTCTCCACAAGGTTTTATAACCTGAAGTGTTCGAGATATGGGGATCAGCTATAATCATATCCTCCTCAAGGTGTTATAACCTGATGTATCTGAGATACTGGAATCGGTTATAATCATCCCCTCCACTGATGTTATAACCTGATGTATCTGAGATACGGGGGATCGGTTATAATCATCTCCACAAGGTGTTATAACCTGATGTATCTGAGATACGGGGATCGGTTATAATCATCTCCTCCACAAGGTGTTATAACCTGATGTATCTGAGATACGGGCATCCATTATAATCATCTTCTCCACAAGGTGTTATAACCTGATGTATCTGAGATACGGGGGATCGGTTATAATCATCTCCACAAGGTGTTATAACCTGATGTATCTGAGATACGGGGATCGGTTATAATCATCTCCTCCACAAGGTGTTATAACCTGATGTATCTGAGATACGGGGGATCGGTTATAATCATCTCCCCAAGTTGTTATAACCCGATGTATCTGAGTTACGGGGATCGGTTATAATCATCTCCACAAGGTGTTATAACCCGATGTATCTGAGATACGGGGATCGGTTATAATCATCTCCTCCACAAGGTGTTATAACCCGATGTATCTGAGATACGGGGATCGGTTATAATCGTCTTCGTGAACAATCTATCAGGGGGTGTCACGACAGTTCCGTACAGGACACAGGTGTCAGCTGTTGATGGACTCGGGGGATTTGGGTGACTTTGTTCTAGTGGTGGCTTTAGCCCAGATAGAAGCCTTTCAATGAGAAGTGTGACCGCAGAGGCCCCCAGAATGTCCCTACCCCATACATGGCTGATAGCACTGGATGAACCTCTCCATACCTCCCATACAAGGCAGATAGTACTGCATGAATCTCTCCACACCGCCCATACATGGCTGATAGCACTGGTTGTACGTGTCCATACCCCCCATACATGGCTGATAGTTCTGGTTTTATCTCTCCATACCCCCAATTCATGACTGATAGCACTGGTTGTATCTCTCCATACCCCCAATACATGACTGATAGTACTGGTTGTACCTCCCTATGCCCCCCATACATAGCTGATAGCACTGGTTGTATCTCTCCACACCCCCCATACATGGCTGATAGTAGTGGTTGTATCTCTCCATGCCCCCATACATGGCTGATTGTACTGGTTTTTATCTCTCCCCCCCCCCCATCCACGGCTGATAGTACTGGTTGTACCTCTCCCCACCCCCCATACATGGATGATAGTACTGGTTGTACCTCTCCCCAACCCCATACATGGCTGATGGTACTGGTTGTACCTCTCCATGCCCCCCATACATGGATGATAGTACTGGTTGTCTCTCTCCATACCCCCAATACATGACTGATAGCACTGGTTGTATCTCTCCACACCCCCCATACCTGGCGGATAGTACTGGTTGTATCTCTCCGAACCCCCAAGACATGACTGATAGCACTGGTTGTACCTCTCCATACCCCCAATACATGACTGCTAGCACTGGTTGTATCTCTCCACACCCCCCATACATGACGGAGAGCACTGGTTGTATCTCTCCACACCCCCCATACATGACTGATAGCACTGGTTGTATCTCTCCATGCCCCCATACATGGCTGATTGTACTGGTTGTATCTCTCCATACCCCCAATACATGACTGATAGCGCTGGTTGTACCTCTCCATGCCCCCCATACATGGCTGATAGTACTGGTTGTACCTCTCCCCGCCCCCCATACATGGATGATAGTACTGGTTGTATCTCTCCATACCCCCAATACATGGCTGATAGCACTGGTTGTATCTCTCCACACCCCCCATACATGGCTGATAGTACTGGTTGTATCTCTCCATACCCCCCAATACATGACAGATAGCACTGGTTGTACCTCTCCATACCCCCAATACATGACTGATAGCACTGGTTGTATCTCTCCACAACCCCCATACATGACTGATAGTACTGGTTGTATCTCTCCATACCCCCAATACATGACTGATAGCACTGGTTGTACCTCTCCATACCCCCAATACCTGGCATATAGTAGTTGTTTTATCTCTCCCGACCCCCCATCCTTGACCGACAGAACTGGTTGTATCTCTCCACGCCCCCCATACATGGCTGATTTTACTGTTTGTACATCTCCATACCACCAAGACATGGCTGATAGTACTGGTTGTACCTCTCCATACCCACAATACATGGCTGATAGCACTGGTTGTATCTCTCCACACCCCCCATACATGGCTGATAGTACTGGTTGTATCTCTCCATTATACCCATACATGACTGATAGTACTGGTTGTATCTCTCCATACCCCCCATACATGGCTGATAGTACTGGTTGTACCTGTCCCCACCCCCATACATGGCTGATAGTACTGGTTGTACCTGTCCCCACCCCCATACATGGCTGATAGTACTGGTTGTATCTCTCCATACCCCCTATACATGGCTGATAGTACTGGTTGTATCTCTCCACACCCCCCATACATGGATGATAGTACTGGTTGTACCTCCCCACACCCCCTATACATGACTGATAGCACTGGTTGTATCTCTCCACACCCCCCATACATGACTGATAGCACTGGTTGTATCTCTCCACACCCCCCAGACATGGCTGATAGTACTGGTTGTACCTCTCCATGCCCCCCATACATGGCTGATAGTACTGGTTGTATCTCTCCATACCCCCAATACATGGCTGATAGTACTGGTTGTACCTCTCCCCACCCCCCATACATGGATGATAGTATTGGTTGTATCTCTCTACACCCCCTATACATGGATGATAGTACTGGTTGTACCTCTCCCCATCCCCCATACATGCTGATAGTACTGGTTGTACTTCTCCATGCCCCCCATACATGGCTGATAGTACTGGTTGTATCTCTCCATACCCCCCATACATGTCTGATAGTACTGGTTGTACCTCCCTATGCCCCCCATACATAGCTGATAGCACTGGTTGTATCTCTCCACACCCCCCATACATGGCTGATAGTACTGGTTGTATCTCTCCATACCCCCCATACAAGGCTGATAGTACTGGTTGTATCTCTCCACACCCCCCATACATGGCTGATGGTACTGGTTGCACCTCTCCCCCTCCCCCATACATGGCTGATAGTACTGGTTGTACCTCTCCATACCCCCCATACAAGGCTGATAGTACTGGTTGTACCTCTCCATACCCCCCATACAAGGCTGATAGTACTGGTTGTACCTCTCCCCACCCCCCATACAAGGCTGATAGTACTGGTTGCACCTCTCCCCATCCCCCATACATGGCTGGTATTACTGGTTGTATCTCTCACCAGCCCCATACAAGGCTGATAGTACTGGTTGTACCTCTCCGTGCCTCCTCCCCGTCCTCAGTCTGTGCGCTCTCCATTCTTCTGATGAATGAGGGTCGGTACGACGGCGGGAGGTCGGGAATGTCGGCATAAATATCCTTCACGGGTTCTGGATCTAGAAAACACATCAGATCCCATCATGTCTACAACCTGCGCCTCCTGCAGAACCAATAAAACGTAACCAGCAGCTCCGAGGCCCCAAAACTCTGTAACGTCTCATTTACTGTTGGACATTTGGGCCCCAGTGCAAATCAGGAAAAGAGAAAAGCATCAGAAACATCAGTTGGTAACACTACCCAGCATCCTCTGGGGCAGCGGCATCTATGGAACCTACCGGGGACGCAGCGGTTACTGTGGCCACTCAGTGGAGTAGTCCTGGGAATGTGGTTGGAGTTGGTATTTGCAATACAGATAAGGACAAAATTGTTCAAGAAAGAAACCCCCATAGTGGTCACTGAGATCCCCACAAACCGGCGAGAAAAGAAATTTTAACCGTAAATTTACTGAAAGTGAATGAATGTAAATCAGACGTCGCTTCTGAATTGTGGTTGAGTCGAAAAAATTATAAAAGACTAATGACCCCGACCCCGGACATAATGCAGGTTCCTTGAACAGATGAAGATAATGTGACCACAGCGAGATGTTACACCAAGGTGCCTCCTGTCATCAGCCTCACAGGGGTCTTCACACTTATCAGACAGTTTGCCTATTTATAGGGTGAGAAGTAGTCCCTGTGCTGTTTGGTATCATGGTGTGCACCGCTCTGAACATGGAGCACAGGAAGGTGAGAAGAGAGTTGTCTCATGAGATAAGAGAGAGAATTATAGACAAACATGTTACAGGTAAAGGTGATAAGATCTCTCCAAACACCTCGGTGTTTCTGTTAGTATTACTGAGCAGTATAAGGTCTGTGGGACTGTAGCCGACCACCCTGGATGCGGCCGCAAGAGAGAAACTGATGAAAAATGGAAGAGACTGGTCATATGAACGGTGACAAAGAGCCCAAAACAGCTTCCACAGAGATGAGAGGTGATCTCCAAGGTCAAGGTCCATCAGTGCAGATCACACGGTCCGCCACTGGACTTAATGGAAGACGACCAAGGAGGAAATCACTGCTGAAAGTGAATCTTAAAAAAGAGCCAGACTGGTTTCTGCCAAAAGTCACAAAGCTTTCGGGAGACGAGACAAAACTGGAGCCCTATGGCAAGTCTTATCAGCTCTATGTTCACAGACAAAAATGAAGCAAAGAAAAGAACACTGTATCTACTGTGATACATGCAGGATGGTCTCTTATATTTTGGGGCTGCTTTGCTGCATCTGTCATGGAGGGAGGAGAAGTCTTAAATCTCTGCCAGACACAATGAATGCTCAAGACTATGAAGGCATTCCAGAGCAAAATGTACTGCCCAATGTCAGCTAGCTTGGTCTTAACCACAGGTCCTGGGTCCTCCGTCAGGATAATGACCCAACATACAGAGCTAAAAACATCCAAGAATGGTTAATAGCAAAGCGTCAGACTAGTCTGAGGGGTTGAGCCCTGATCTAAATCCTACTGAATATCTATGGAAGGAGCTGAAACCTGCAGTCGGGAGAAAGCACCTTCATATCTGAGCCAGCTGGAGCAGATACCTGTGGACAACCAGAGGCTCATGAGGAGCGGGCCAAAAGACAGTGGACAGCTCAAGCACGAGGAATGGGCCAAATACCTGTGGACAACTGAAGGATGAGGAATGGCCTAATACCTGTGGACAACTGAAGGATGAGGAATGGCCTAATACCTGTGGACAGCTGAAGGATGAGGAATGGCCTAATACCTGTGGACAGGTGGAGACACACGAAGAGCGGGCCAAATACCTGTGGACAACTGAAGATTCACAAGAAGCGGGCCAAATAACTGTGGGTGGTTGGAGGCTCATGAGGAAGGGGCCCCAAAACCTGGGGGAAAGGGGGGAAACACACAAGAAATGGGCCAAAACCTTACAGTGGCGAAAACACACGAAGAGTGGGCCAAAGACCTGGGATTTGGTGACCTCGTCAAAGGGAAGGGGCTTTAAAACCCTTTTACACTTAAAAGGGGGAAAGGGAAAAAGGGGGGCCCAAAATCTTGAAAAACTGAAGGGGGGGTAAAAGGGGGGGGCCAAATAACTGTGGGTGTTGGGGGCCCCATGAGGGGGTGGCCCAATACCTAGGGGTAGCTGGGCAAACCCGGGGCGGGGCCAAAACCATGGTAGCTGGAGCACCAGGGGGGCGGGACCAATACCTATATTTCTGGAGGCACCCAGGGGGCGGGGTTTTAATACCGTGGAAAGCTGGTGCAACCCAAACGGGGCCCCAAAATTAAGGGGGAACCCCGGGGCACAAGAAGCAGGGGCCCAATTTCTTGGGACGCTGGGGCGAAGAGCGGGCCCCAATAAACCCGTGGACCAAAGGGCCCCCTTGAAACGACAATTCTGCAATTTTTCTGACTTTTATGAGGGATTTTCAGGGGAAATCTTTCTATAATTTAAATTTCCCTTTTGCCCCTTTCCGGTTTTTTTCAGTGGGGCCCTTGGGGGGTTTTTTGTTCTGGAAAAAAATTTTTGTCTCCTGGCATCCCCCCGGGTTGTCCCTTTCCCGTCCCGTAGTTGTCCCTTTTAGTCCCTGTAGGGTTTCCTGGGAGTACCTTGGTTTTTCTTGGCCAAATTTCCCCTTTTTGGTTTTCCTGGGATTCCCCGAAATTTGTCCCTGTAGTGGTCCTGGCAGTCCCTGTGGTTGTCCTGGCAGTCCCTGTAGTTGTCTTGGCAGTCCCTGGGAAATTTTCCCCTTTTTCCCGTAGGTTGGTCCTTGGGAGTCCCTGTAATTTCCCGGCAAATCCCTGTAAGGTTTGGGGCCCGGGCAGGCCCTGTGGTTTTCCGGCAGTCCCTTGTATTTCCCTTAGTTTTCCGGGAGTCCCCGTGGGTTTCCGGGATCCTTGTGGTTTTTTCCGGGGGTCCCCCCGTAGTTGGGCCCCGGCATTCCCTGTTTAAATTTTTCCTGTAGTCCCCGAATTTTGTCCTGGCAGTCCCTGTGGTTTTCCCCGGGATCCCCGAGTTGTTTCCCGGGAGGACCTTGGTGTCTTTGGGATCCCTTTGTTTTTTTCCCCGGCAGTCCCCCGAAATTTTCCCCGTATTTTTCCCCCGGCCCGTCCCTGTGGGTTTTCCTGGCATTTCCCTGTTTTTCTTGGCCAAATCCCTGTAAATTTTCCCTGTAAAACCCCCATTGTCCTGGCAGTCCCCGAGTATTTTTTTGGGCAGTCCCCGTGGGGGTCCTGGGATCCCCTTTTTTACCCCCGTATTGTCCTGGCATTCCCCTTTTGGGGTTTTCTTGGGGGATTTCCCCTTTGTTGGGGGTTTCCGGCCCGTCCCTTAGTTTTTTCCTGGCCCTTTCCCCGTAGTTGTTTTCCCTTAAAACCCCCGAAATTTTTTCCCCCCGGCAAATCCCCCCGGGGTTGTCCCGCATCCTTAGGGTTTGTCTTGGCCCTTTCCCCGTGGTTGTCCCCCCCAGTCCCCCGTTTTTGTCCCTTTTAGTTGGGCCTGGCAGTCCCTGGGTTTTTTCCTGGGAAAACCCTGTAAATTGTCTTTGGGGAGTCCCTGTAATTTTCCCTGTTAGTCCCTTTAATTGTCCCCCGCAAGGGCCCTTATTGTCTTTGCATCCCTGGGGGGATTTCCCGGGAGTCCCCCTTTTTGTCCCTGTTTTTGTTTTCCCGGCCCGGCCCTTGGGTTTTCCCCGGCCCTCCCCTTTTAGTTTTCTTGGCAAATCCCCGTAGTTGTCCTGTATCCCTTTTTTTGTCCGGCCCGTCCCCTTTAAAGGCTTGGGAATTTCCCCTTTTTTGGTTTTTGGGGAGTCCCCCCGTGGGTTGTCCTGGGATCCCCCGTATTGGCCCATGTAGTTTCCTGGGAAATCCCCGTGGTTGTTTCCCGGCAGTCCCCGGGAGTTGTCCCTTGGGAGTTCCCCTTTTGTTGGGCCCTTTAGTCCCCCGTAATTTTTCCTGGGCAGGGCCCTGGGAGTTTCCTGGGAGTCCCTGTAGGGTTTTCCTTGGGATCCCTTAGTTTCCCCCGTAGTCCCCCGATTTGTCCTTGGGGTCCCGTTTTTTCCCGGCAGTCCCTGTGGGTTGGGGTTGGCATCCCCTTTGGGGTTTCCTGGGCAGTCCCTGGGAGGTTTTTCCTGTAGGGCCCCCGTGTTGTCCTGGCTCCCTTGGTTGTCCGGGCAGCCTCCCGTAATTTGGGCTTGGCAATTTCCCTGGGAGTTGTCCCTGTAGGGCCCTGTTTTTCGTCCTGGCCCGTCCCTTTAGTTTTTCTTGGCAGTCCCTGGGGTTGTCCTGGCAGTCCCCCGGGTTTTTTTTTGGCAATCCCCCCTTTTTTGTTCCCTTTGGGAAATCCCCGTAGGTTTTACCCCGTATTGGGGCCCTTTAATCCCCGTTAAATTTCCGGAGGACCTGTACGGTTGGGGGTTTTGGGAAAACCCTGTAATTGTCCCCGTTGTATCCTTTTTTGTCCCGGGATCCCCGGTAGGGTCTGGGCCCTCCCCGGGGTTTGCCTGGCACCCTGTTTTGTCTCCCGTTGGTTTTTCCTGGAAACCCGGGGGGTTGTCTTCGGGTACCAGTTTTTGTCCCGCGCACGTCCCCCGAAAATTTTTTCCCGGCATCCCCCGGGAGTTTTCCCCCGGGGGGTTTCCCCTGGGAGTTTTCCCTGTTCCCCGTTTCCCCCCGTGCGTTTGTTTCCGGCATCCCTGTAATTTTCCTGGGAAAATACCTGTGGGTTGGGGGGTTTTGGCTTTTCCCAACTTGGGTTTTTTCCCTGGGCGTCCCTGTATTTTCCCTGTAGTTGTTTCCCTTGGCCCCGTCCCGTGGGGTTTTTTGTCCAGGCGAACCCCTTGTTTTCTTTTTCCCTTAAAATTACCCTGAGGGCCGTTTGACCTGGCAATCCCTGTAGTTTCCTTTCATTCCTTCCCCGTGGGTTTTTCCTTGGGAAAATCCCTGTTTTGTTTCCCCTGTATTTCTTTCCTCAGCCCCCCTGTGGGTTTTCCCTTGGCAGTTCCCTTTTTGTCCTTGGAAAAGTTTTCCCCAAATTTGTTTTTCCCCGTATTCCCCCATAGTTTTTTCCCTGGGGGTCCCTGTTGGTTTTCCTTGGGAGTTCCCCCCTGTATTTCCCTTTTGGCAAATCCCGGGGAAGGTTTGTCCTTGTAAACCCTGTATTTGGGGCCCCCGGAAAATCCCTGTAAGTTTTTTTTTTGGCATCCCCTTGGGTTTTCCTGGGGAGTCCCTTTGGTTGGGCTTTGGGAGTCCCTGTATTTGGGCCCCGTAAATTTTTCCCGGGAGTCCTTTTTGGTTGTCCTGGCAGTCCCTGGGGTTGTCCTGGGAAAATCCCGTAGTTTTGTCCGGCAGTCCCTGTGTTGTCCTTGGGATCCCTGTATTGTCTTTGGGCAGTTCCCCCCTTTTGTTGTCCCCCCGTAAGGTTTTCCCCCGGAAAATTTCCCCCGGGAGTTGGTCCCTGGGAATTCCTTGGGTTTTCCCGGGGATTTGTCCTGGGGAGTCCCCCCTTGGGTTTTTCCCCGGGAAATCCCTGAAGTTTTTCTGGGCAATCCCCGTATTGCCCCCTAAATTGTCCTTTTGGGGAAATCCCCCTTGGTTTTTTTCCCCCGGCCCTCCCCGGGTTTTCTTGGGATCCCTGGGAGTTTCCCCTTTATTTGTCTTGGGCAGTTTCCCCTTTTTTCCCGCAATTTCCCTTTTAGTTTTCCCTGAGTTGCCTTTGGGGGGTCCCTGTTTGGTTGGGCCCTGGGGAGTCCCCGTAGTTGGGCCCTTTTTCCTGGGATCCCTTTTGGTTTTTCTTGGGATCCCTGTAATTGTCTTTTCATCCCGGGGATTGTCCGCCCTCCCCTGGGAAGTTTTCCCCTGGTTTTTTTCCCCCCCAGTCCCTGTGGTTTTCTTGGCAGTCCCTGTAGTTGGCCCTGTTGGTTGTCCTGGCAGTCCCTTTTGGGGTTTTTTTGGGGAGCCCTGTATTGTCCCGTATTTCCTGAACCCGTCCCTTAAATTTTTTCCAGTATCCCCGTGGGTTGTTTCCCGGCATTCCCTTATTGTTCTTGGCATCCCGTAGTTGTCTTGGCAGTCCCTGTGGGTTTGCCTGGCCCGTTTCCCTTGGTTTTCTTCTCCCCTTAAATTTTCCCCTGTAGTTGTCCCCCGGGAGTCCCCTGTGGGTTTTCTTGGCATTTCCCCGTATTTTTGTCCCTGTAGTTTTTTCCGGCAAAACCCTTTATTGCCTTTGGGGTCCCTTAAGGGGCCCCCGTAATTTTCCTGGCAAGTTTCCCCGTGTTGTCTTGGGAATTCCCCCCCGGGAGTTGTCCCTGGGTTTTTCCTTGGCATCCCTTGGGGTTAAAAAAATTGTTCCCCAAATCCCTGTGGTTGTCTTGGCAATCTCTGTGGTTGCCCCCTTACTTTTGTCCTGGGAGTCCCCCGTGGGTTTCTTGGCAGGGCCCTGTATTGTTCCTGGCGTCCCTTTGGGTTTTCTTGGGAGTCCCCTGATTGGGCCCTGGAGTTTCCCGGCATCCCCGGGGGCGTCTGGGCAGTTCCCCGTAGTTTTTCCCCCCTTGGGGTTTTCCTGGCAGTCCCTGTGGTTGTCTTGGGCAGCCCTGTGATTTTCCCTGTTCCCTTGGGTTTTCTTGGGAAGCTCATTTAATTGGGGCCCTGTAGTTGTCCTGGCAGTCCCTGTGGTTGTCTTGGCAGTCCCTGTAGTTGTCCCTGTAGTTGTCCTGGCAGTCCCTGTTGTTGTCTTTTGGGAAGGGCCCTTTTGGTTGGCTTGGCATCCCCCCTTTTTGTCCCGGGATTTCCCCCGTGGTTGGGCTTGGCAGTCTCTGTAGTTTTTCCCCCGTTTGTTGTCTTTGGGGAGTCCCCCTTGGGTTGTCCTTGGTCCCCTGTAGTTTTTTCCCCCTTTTGTTGTCTTGGGCCCCCTGTATTTTTTCCCCGGGAGTCCCCTTTTTGGGTTTTCTTGGCCCTCCCTTAAAATTTTCCCTTTTAGGTTTTTCCCCCAAGTTCCCCTGGGGTTTCCTGGGATCCCTGTATTTCCCTTGTTGTTTTCCCCTTGGGGAAACCCCTTTTGTTTTTCCTGGCATCCCTGTTGGGGTTTTCTTGGCAGTTTCCCCCGGGATTTTCCCCCGAGTTGTTTCCCGGCAGCCCCTGTGGTTTTGGGCTTGGGGATCCCTCTGATTTTGGGCACACAGGGTTTAAAACGTGTTTTTTGACACCTTGTTTGGGGATTTCCCCCGGGTTTCCCGGGTTTTCCCGCACTGGGGGGAAAAGGAAGCTGAAAGCCTTTACCTTACTAACGAGGGGTTTATATTCAGGGCTATATTCTCACCAGTTTTTTACTCAAAAATAAAACTATTACAGCACAGGGGGGACAACACAAAACGAAAACCCTTTTTCGGGACTTCAGATTTCACAGCCTGAAAGAAGAGAGGAAGATTTAGTGTCCACAACAAAAAGATTTCCCAAACCCCTTCTCCCCCCCCCTCCATATTATCCCAAAGGATTTCTTAAAAAGCGAACCAATTTCCCGCCTGACCCCGGGCCCCCCCTAATCTGTCATAAGTTGGGATGAAAACTCCGGTTCGTGTGGGCCCCCTTTATCCTGGCCCCACCCCAATAACCCACAATCCCCCACCTCACGGCCCCAAAAACCCTACAGGGTCCTGCCCCCACCCCAATAAAACCCCAAAAAATCCCCAACCCTCACGCCCAATAACCCAACAGATCCTACCTCACGCCCAATAATCCTACAGATCCTACCTCACGCCCAATAATCCTAAAAGTTTCCCCCTCAACGCCCCCAAAAAACCCACAGATCCCGGGCCCCACGGCCCCCCCAAAAAACCCTAAAAGAATCCCTTAAACCCACCCAATTAAACCCCCACCAAAATCCCAAACCCCCAACAGCCCAATAACCCTTACAGAATTTCCACCCCCAAAGCAGCCCCCCAAAAGATCCTGCCTTTAAGCCCAATAACCCTACAGGTCCTCCCGGAAAGCCCCCAAAAACCCTACAATCCCGCCTCACCCCAAAAACCCAAAAAGGGTCCAGCCTTCAAAAAGCCCAAATTTAAACCCCACAGATCCTTCCCACCAGCCCCCAAAAGAATCCGCCTCACTGCCCCCAAAAAACCCTACAATCCCCACCTTTACCCCAATAAAACCCAACCCGAAACCGACCTTTATTTGCCCAATAACCCAACAGTCCGCCCCTCCCGCCCAATAACCCTACAGATCCTGCCTCACGCCCAATAACCCTACAGATCCTGCCTCACGCCCAATAACCCTACAGATCCTGCCTCACGCCCAATAACCCTACAGATCCTGCCTCACGCCCAATAACCCTACAGATCCCCAAACCCACCCCCCAAAAAACCCTACAGAATCCCGCCTCCAAACCCCCAAAAACCCTAAAAGATCCTGCCCCTTTAAAAAAAGCCCCCAAAAACCCGGGGCCAATCCTGGGCCCCACGGGCCCCAAAAACCCTTAAAAGATTTCCCGGGCCCCCAAAACCCCCAATAAACCCAAAAAGATCCTACCTCACGCCCAATAACCCTACAGATCCTGCCTCACGCCCAATAACCCTACAGATCCTGCCTCACACGCCCAAAAACCCTACAATCCACCCAAACCCCCCAATAAACCCCACAGATTCCCCCCCCCCTCCAAAGCCCAATAAACCCCAAAAGATCCCACCCACGCCCAAAAAACCCTACAGATCCTCCCTCACGCCCAATAACCCTACAGATCCTGCCTCACGCCCAATTTTAAACCCCACAAGATCCGGGCCCCCAACCGGGCCCCAAAAGCCCTTTCAGATTTCCCCGGGCCCCAAAGCCCAATAACCCTACAGATCCTACCTCACGCCCAATAACCCTACAGATCCTACCTCACCGCTCCAAAAAAACCCCCACAGAAAACTTAAACCCCCACGCCGGCCCAAAAAACCCCCCCAACAGAAACCAAAACCCCACCCCAATAAAACCCCACAAAAACCTCCCTCACTCCCAAAAAACCCTACAGGGGCCTGGCCCCAAGCCCCAAAAACCCTACAAAAATCCCCGCCTCACCCCCCAATAAACCCCACAAGCCCCACCTCACGCCCAAAACCCAAAAAATTTCCCCCTTTACCCCAATAACCCACAGAACCTGCCTCAAAACCCCCCAATAACCCAAAAAGATTTCCCGCCCCCACCCCCAATAAAAACCCCCAAAAGATCCTAACCTCAAAGCCCAATAACCCTTTCAGATCCTGCCTCACGGGCCCCAAAAACCCTAAAAAAACCTGCCTCAAACCCAATAAACCCACAGATCCACCCTTTATTCCCAATAACCCTACAGATCCCCCTTTCCTCACCCCAAAAACCCTTACAATCCTCCTCAAAACCCAAAAACCCCCCACAGATCCTGCCTCAAACCCCAATAACCCTAAAAAGAACCTCCCCCACGCAGCCCCCCTCACCGAAAAATAAACCCCCAGCCCAATTTAAACCCCACCCGAATCCCCTCACGCCCAATTAAACCCCACAGATCCTGCCCCCACACCCAATTTAAACCCCACAGATTTCCCACCCCCATCCCCAAAAAAACCCTACAAAACCCCCCTTGTTTTCCACCTTTCCCCCACCAAAAGATCCTTTCCCTTTTGTCCACCCTTTTCCCCCCCCACCCCCAGGGGTCCTGCCCCGTCCCACCCTTCCTCCCCCCCCTTACAAGGAATTTCCCAAACCCTTTTGTCCACCTTTCCTCCCCACCAAAAAGATCCGCCTTGAGTCCACCTTTCCCCCCCACCACAATCCTTTCCCCGGGGTTTCCCCCCCCTTTCCCCCCCCCCACCCCAGATCCGCCCTGTCCCCACCCTTTTTCCTTTTCCCCACCAACCGATCCGCCCCGCGCCCAACCCTTTCCCCCCCCCACAGATCCGGCCCCCTTTTCCAAACCCTTTTTTCCCCCCCAAAAAGATCCTGCCCTTGTCCACCCCCTTTCCCTCCCCACCACAAAATCCTTTCCTTGTGGCCCCCTTTCCTCCCCCAACCCAGACCCTGCCTTTTCCACCTTTCCTCCCCCCACGCCCAAACAGACCCTGCCTTGGGGTTTTCCAAATTTTTTCCCCCCCACCACCCGAACCCGCCTTTGTGTCCCCCCTTTTCCTCCCCACCACAGACCCCCCTGTGTCCACCTTTCCTCCCCCCACCCCAGACCCCGGCCCTTTTTCCACCTTTCCCCCCCTGACCACCCCAAAAACCCCAAAACCCTTATGGTTTCCCCCTTTTCCTTTCCCCCCCAAAAGAACCTGCCTGGGTTTCCACCTTTTCCTTTCCCCACCACCCTTTCCGCCCCCGTCCCACCTTTTCCACCCCCACCCCCAGACCCCGCCTTGTCCACCTTTTTTCCCCCCCACCAAAAGGGTCCTGCCTTTGTGTCCACCCTTTTTTCCTTTCCCCACCAAAGATCCTGCCCTGTTTCCCAAACCCTTTTCCCCCCCACCACAAAATCCCTGCCCTGTGTCCACCTTTCCTCCCCACCACAGATCCTTCCCTGCGTCCCCCCCCCTTTTCCCCCCCAAAACCCAGAAACCTTTTCCCCCCTCCATCTTTCCTCCCCCACCCAGATCTTGCCCTGTGCCCACCTTTCCTCCCCAAACCCCAGATCCTTTTCCCCCTGCCCACCTTTTCCCCCCCACCCAAAGTCCTGCCCCTTTGTCCACCTTTCCTCCCCACCACAGAACCTGCCCTGCGTCCACCCTTCCCTCCCCCCACCACAGGGTCCCTGCCTCCGGGTTTTCCACCTTTTCCCCCCATCCCCAGACCCCGCCCCGCCTCCACCCCTTTCCCCCCCTTTTCCCCCCCACAGAACCTTTTCCCCTGTGCCCCCCCCTTTCCCCCCCACCCAAAACGATTTCCCGCCCCGTGACCCCCTTTTTCCCCCCCCACCACAGAAAACCCCCCTTGTCCACCTTTTCCTCCCCCCACAGGGTCCCGCCCCCGTTTTCCACCTTTCCCCCCACACCAAAAGACCCTGCCCTGCGTCCACCTTTCCTCCCCCACCACAGATCCTGCCCTGTGTCCACCTTTCCTCCCCCATCACAGACCCTGCCCTGTGTCCACCTTTCCTCCCCACCCCAGATCCTGCCCTGCCCCCACCTTTCCTCCCCACCACAGATCCTGCCCTGCGTCCACCTTTCCTCCCCACCACAGATCCTGCCCTGTGTCCACCTTTCCTCCCCACCACAGATCCTGCCCTGTGTCCACCTTTCCTCCCCACCACAGATCCTGCCCTGTGTCCACCTTTCCTCCCCACCACAGATCCTTCCCTGCGTCCACCTTTTTTAAACCACAAAATTTCCCGCCCTGCTCCCCCCTTTTTTTTTTCCCCCCCACAAAAACCTTTCCCTTTGCCCACCTTTCCTCCCCCACCACAGATCCTTCCCCGCGTCCATCTTTCCTCCCCCACCACAGATCCTGCCCGTGTCCCACCCTTTTCCCCCCATCAAAAGAAACCCTGCCTTGGTTCCACCTTTCCCCTCCCCACCACAGATCCCGGGCCCCCTTTTTCCCCCTTTCCTCCCCACCCCAGATCCCGGCCCTTTTTCCCCTTTTTCCCCCCACCACAGATCCTGGGCCCCGCCCCCACCCCTTTTTTCCCCAAACCAATTTTGATCCTCCCTTCGCCCCAACCTTTTTTTCCTCCCCACCACAGAACCTGCCCTGCCCCACCCTTTCCCCCACCAAAAGATTTCCCCTTTTCCCCCCACCCTTTTTTCCTTTCCCCCCCACAAAACCCTGCCCCCACCTTTTCCCCCCCCACCACAGATCCCTTTCCCGTTTCCAAACCCTTTTCCCCCCCCACACAGAACCTGCCCTTGGGCCCCCCCCCTTTTCCCCCCCTACCCCAGATCCTGCCCTGTGTCCACCTTTCCTCCCCACCACAGATCCTGCCCTGTGTCCACCTTTCCTCCCCACCACAGATCCTGCCTTGTGTCCACCTTTCCTCCCCACCACAGATCCTGCCCTGTGTCCACCTTTCCTCCCCACCACAGATCCTGCCCTGCCCCCACCTTTCCTCCCCACCACAGATCCTTTCTTTTTGTCCACCTTTTCCCCCCCCCTCAAAGACCCTGCCCTTTTTTGTCCAAACCCTTTCCCCCCCCACCACAGAAACCTGCCCTGCGTCCACCTTTCCTCCCCCCACCACAGAACCTGCCGTGTGCCCACCTTTCCTCCCCATCACAAGGGCCCTGCCCCTTTTGCCCCCTTTTTTCCTCCCCCACCACAGGGTCCTTCCTTGTTTTCCACCTTTTCCCCCCCACCCTTACAGACCCCCCTTGTGTCCCACCTTTTCCTCCCCCACCACAGATCCCTGCCCGCCCAAACCGTCCCCCCCCAAACCCCAGTCCTGCCTGTGTCCAAACCCTTTTCCCCCCATCACAGACCCTCCCCCGTCCCACCTTTCCCCCCCTAACCAAAAAAGATCCTTCCTGCGTTTCCCCTTTTCCTCCCCCAAACCCCAGATCCCCTGCCTCCTCCCCACCTTTTTCCCCCCCACCCAAGATCCCCCGGGGTTTTGTCCACCTTTTCCCCCCCACCACAATCCTGCCCCCGTTCCCACCTTTCCCCCCCAAACCCCAGAACCCTGCCTTGTGTCCACCTTTCCTCCCCACCACAGATCCTGCCCTGCGTCCACCTTTCCTCCCCCACCACAGACCCTGCCCTGGTTTCCCCCTTTTTTTTCCTCCCCCCCCAAGATTTCCCCCCTGTGCCCCCCTTTCCCCCCCCCCACCAACCCGATCCCCGCCCTGTGCCCCCCTTTCCTCCCCACCACAGGAAACCCCCCTGCCTTTTGTCCCCTTTTTCCCCCCCACCACCCGATCCCGCCCTGGCCGCCCTTTTTCCTCCCCACCACAGATCCTGCCCTGCGTCCACCTTTCCTCCCCACCACAGATCCTGCCCTGTGTCCACCTTTCCTCCCCAAACCACAGAAACCCCCTTTTTTTCCACCCGTTCTCCCCCTCAAAGACCCCCGCCCTTTTTCCCCCCTTCCCTCCCCAACCCCAACCTTGCCCTTGTCCACCCATTCTTCCCCACAACAATTCCTGCCCCCGCGCCACCTTAACCCCCCCCCAAACCCCCCAGATCCTTCCCTCCCTCCACCTTTCCTTTCCCCAACCCCCAAGATCCTTCCCCCCGTCCACCTTTCCCCCCACCACAAATCCGGCCCCGCCTTTCCCCCCTTTTCCCCCCCACCAAAAGATCCCCGCCCTTGTGTCCACCTTTCCTCCCCACCACAGATCCTTCCCTGTGTCCAAAATTTCCCTCCCCCCCCACAGAAACCCCGGGCCCTTTTTCCACCTTTTCCCCCCACCACAATTCCCGGGCCCCGTGTCCACCTTTTTCCCTCCCCACCCGGAGATCCTGCCCTTTTTGCCACCTTTCCTCCCCCACCACAGATCCTACCCAAATTTTGTTTCCCCCTTTTCCTCCCCACCCCCAGACCCCCGCCCTTTTTTCCAACCTTTTTCCCCCCCACCCCAGATCCTTTCCCCGGGGCCCCCTTTCCCCCCTCCCACAGATCCCGGGCCCCGGGTCCACCTTTCCCCCACCCCCAGATCCTGGGCCCTTTTCCAAACCCTTTTCCCCCCCACCACAGATCGTCCTTTGGCCCCCACCTTTCCTCCCCCCCACAGATCCTGCCTTGCCCCCACCTTTTTCCCCCCTACCCCCAGATTTCCCGCCCGCCTTTCCCCCTTTTCCTCCCCACCACAGATCCCGCCCCCGTGTCCAACCTTTCCCCCCCCCCAAACCCCAGATCCTGCGCCCCGCCCCCCACCCTTTTCCTCCCCCCACCAGTCCCCCCTGTGTCCACCTTTCCCCCCACCACGATCCCCCCCTTGTTCCACCTTTCCCCCCCCCCCAAAGACCTGCCCCCTCGCCCACCTTTTCCCCCCCCAAACCCCAGGGTCGTGCCCGCGCCCAACCTTTCCCCCCCCCCCCCACAGAACCTGCCCTGCCCCCACCTTTCCTCCCCACCCCCCAGATCCCCCTGCGTCCCCCTTTTCCCCCCCAAACCACAAACCTTCCCTTTTCCCCCCCTTTTCCTCCCCCACCACAGATCCTGCCCTGTGCCCACCTTTCCTCCCCCACCACAGATCCTGCCCTGTGTCCCCCTTTTCCCCCCCACCCCCCAAAACCCCCCCTGTGCCCAAACCCTTTCCCCCCACCACAGGGGCCTGCCCTTCCCCACCTTTTCCTCCCCCACCCCCAGATCCTGCCCCCGTCCACCTTTTCCCCCCCCCACAGATCCCAAACCCTGGGGTCCACCTTTCCTCCCCCCTTTCCACCCGATCCCCGCCCTGGGTTTTCCCCCCTTTCCCCCCCCCACCAAGAACCTGGGGCCCGCGCCACCTTTTCCTCCCCACCACAGATCCTGCCCTGCCCCCACCTTTCCGCCCCCACCCAGATCCGGGCCCCGGGTTCCCCCTTTTCCTCCCCAAACCCCAGATTTGCCCCCGTGCCCCCCCTTTCCCCCCCCATCACAGAAACCTAGCCCTTTGTTTCCCCCTTTTTCCCCCCCCACCACAGATCTGCCCTTTTCCCAAAACCCCCCTTTTTCCCCCCCAAACCCCAAAATCCCGGGCCCCCGCGTCCCCTTTTCCTTTCCCCCCCCACAGAAACCTGGGCCCCGCCCCCACCTTTTTCCCCACCACAGAAACCCCTTTCCCTTGTGTCCACCTTTCCTCCCCACCACAGATCCTGCCTTGTGTCCACCTTTCCTCCCCCCACAAAACCCAGGCCCCCACCTTTCCCCACCACGATTTTCCCGCCCCTTGGTTTTCCCCCTTTCCTCCCCCACCAAAAACATGCCCTGCGCCCACCTTTCCTCCCCACCACAGATCCCCGCCCTGGGGTCCCCTTTTCCCCCCCACCAAAAGATTCGCCCCCTTTCCCCTCCACCTTTCCTCCCCACCACAGATCCTGCCCTGTGTCCACCTTTTCCCCCCCGGGCCCCCCCGTCCGGGCCCTTTCGTCCACCTTTCCTCCCCACCACAGATCCTGCCCTGCGTCCACCTTTCCTCCCCACCACAGATCCTTTCCCGTTTTCCACCTTTCCCCCCACCCCCAAACCCTGCCCTGTTCCCCCCTTTTTCCTCCCCACCACAGAATTCCCCTTCCCCCGTTCCACCCCTTTCCCCCCCCCTCCACAGATCCTGCCCTGTGCCCCCCCTTCCTCCCCACCACAGATCCTGCCCGGTTTTCCCCCCTTCCTCCCCAAACCCCAATCCGGGCCCGTGGGCCACCTTTCCTCCCCAAACCACAGATTTCCCTTTCCCCGCTCCACCCTTTTCCCCCCCACCAAAAAGATCCTGCCCTGCGCCCACCTTTCCACCCCACCACAATCGTGCCCTTGCCCCACCTTTCCTTCCCCCCCCACAGAATTTTCCTTTCCCTTTTGCCACCCCTTTCCCCCCCAACCCCAGATCCTGCCCACACCTTTCCTCCCCACCACAGATTCCCCGCCTGCCCCCACCTTTCCCCCCCCACCCAAAATCCTGCCCCTTGTGAAAAGGCCCCCCTACTCCCCCACTTCCCCCCTTTATGTACCTTTATTATAATTCCCCTGTCGTCCCCCCCGCTCCACGGAAATTAGCCTCTGGAGGACTCCACTTCTTTAACCCAAAACCCGCGTCTCCTTTTCTTTTCTATTCCTCAATCTCTTGTTCGATCCTAAAATGAAAAGGGATTGGGAAAAATTCGGTTTGGCTGGGAGAAATTTTTAGTGAGTGCCAGTGAAACCCAATACCCAGCCCCCCGATATCTGCACAGTATTCCCAACTAAACAATTCCCTCCTGATCCGGGGGGTTTAACACAGGGTAAAACGGGGTATTTTAAGCTTTAAAAAGGTTTTTTTCCATTCTGGACTTGGCCCCCAAAGGAAAAAAGTCCCCCAACACTTACCCAAAATACCCTCAGGGGCCCCGGGTACTCCCCCCTTTTTTTTCGAGGAGAACTGGAAACTCCAGGAGGCATAAAAGACCTAAAAAAGGGCTCCATGGTCTAAACACCAATGCCCCAGAGGGCCCCAGTATGGGGTCCTAACTCCCCCCTGTCCCTAGGGGCCCCAGCCCTCCCCCTCACACCCTGGGCCCCCACAACCCTACTGTCCCCTTGTCCAAGCCCCCCATTCCCTACGTCCTTTGTCCCGGAAACCTAAGCTCCTGCTGTCCATTAGTCCAACCCCAAAATTTTTTAATGGGCAACCGTCCAAGTCCTATGCCTTACTGTCCACAGTCTGGGCCCCATGCTCTACTGTCCACAGCCTGGGCCCCACGCCCAAAAGTCCACATCTACCCCCATTCCCTTTTCGTCCACCCGCCTGGGCCCCAATGCCCCAATTTTTTTTTTCCCCCCCAATCCCAGGCCCCAAGGGCCCCACTGTCCCCCAGTCTGAGGCCCATGCCCTACTGTCCACATTTCCCAGGGCCCCTGCCCTAATGTCCCAAGCCCGAAAGGGCCCCTGGGGCCCCACTG
>JAODAL010032804.1:0-46427 GCA_025379985.1 Phyllomedusa bahiana
TCGCTCACCTTTTTCCTTTTCCAACAAGCCCCCTTTTTTCCCGATTTTTCCAAAAAAAACCCAAAGGGGATTCATTAAGAAAATGCTTTAAACCCCAGCCTCCCGCAGTCCACTTCCCCTTTCCTTTGGGAAAATAACTGTCCCCATGTTTTTTTCGAGAGAATTGGTTCTTTGCTGCCCCCTTGACACCAGGCCTTTTCTTTCCCTGAGTTTTCCCGGCCCCACAGTCTTTTGAAGCACCACACCTCCCCGCTTTCCATTTTCCCAAACAAGCTCTGCACTGCTGGAAGCCCGATTTTCCCAAGCTGAAACACTTTTAAGGACCCTCCTGGCGCTTGCTTTTTTTTTTCCTTGGGGGCCCTGGACCTTTTGGCAACAAAGGGAAACCCCTCTCCTTGAATTTCCCTTTTTTTAAACGATAGATTGATTTACTGAGGGGCAACTTTCCAAACTGCGATAAATCCCTTTCCCTGTTTTGGCCCTTTTGGGGCAGTCAATATGACTTTTCACTTTTTTCTTAGAGATAACCATTTTTAACAAAAGAAAACAAAAAGCCAACAACCACCCCTTTTAAAGTGTCCCGTGGTGTGATTCTTACATAATATGACAGATTGATCTTTCCCCCCGTCCTCAACAAAAACCCCACCGTTTTAAAGGAGCAATCACTTAACGATGTTGGCTGCCCTTTTAAGGGAGGCCTGCAAAAGAAGTTGAAATTTTTTGGGGGGGTTAAAAAAAAAATTGGGGGGGGAAAAAAAAAAAATTTTTTTAAATTTTTTTTTTTTTTTTTTTTTTTTGGGGGGGGAAATTAATTTTGGGGGGTTTTTTTAATTTTTTAATTGTTGGGTTTTTTTTGGGGGGGTAAATTTTTTAAAAAAAAATTTTGGGGTGTGATAAAAATGAAAAAATTTGATTATAAAAAATTTTTTTTTTAAAAAAGAAAGGTTTTTTTTGGAAATTTTTGTTTTTTTTAAAAATTAAAATTGTTTTTTATTTTTAAAAATTTTGAAAAAGAAAAAGTTTAAAATAAAAAGTTTTTGCTTTTTAAAAAAATAATTCGTTTTTCGATTAATGATTCCCTCTGATTACTCGTTCCCCCTGATTACACGTTCCCCCCCGATTAAAAACGTTTTCCCTTTTGGGGTTAAAACGTTCCCCTCTGATTACACGTTTTCCTCTGATAAAATCGTTCCCTCCCCGAATACAACGTTCCCCCCGCGATAAACATCGTTTTTCCCCCCTTATATAAATCTTTTCCCCCCTTTTTATACATTGTTCCTCCCTTTTGTTTTCCCCCTGTCTATAAATCCTTGCCCTCTGAAAATACATTTTTCCCCTTGATATACATCTTTCCCCTTATATAATTTTTCCCCCCTTAATACATCGTCCCCCCCTGATATAATTTTCCCCCTGATAAAATCGTTCCCTTTATACAACGCCCTCCTCGTTAATGTTCCCCTCTGAAAACCCTTTTTCCCCCGATAACATTTTCGTTCCCCCGGGTTAACATCTTCCCTCTGAATACATTTTCCTCTTATACATCTTTCCCCTCTTATACATCTTCCTCCTGATTACATTTTTTTTTCCCCTGTAAACTCCTTCCCTCAAATAACCCTTCCCCTTTTTTTTCCTCCTGTCGGTACATCGTTCCCCCTGAAATACATTGTTCCCCTCGATTACATCTTCCCTCTGATAACTCTTCCCCTCTGATATACATCGTTCCCTCTGATAACATCGTTCCCCTCTAAAATTACATCGTTCCCCTCGATTACATCTTTTCCCTTATTCCCCCCTTCGTTACATCGTCCCCCTGATTAACGTTCCCCTGAAAACAGTTCCCGCCTCTGTTTTTCATCGTTCCCCTCTAAAATTACATCGTTCCCTCTTTAAACCTTTTTCCCTCTTTAGTTCCTCCTGCGTTACATCGTTCCCCTCGATTACACGTCCCTCGATAAACAGGTTCCCTTTAGGTTTCCCCTCCGTTTACACGTTCCCCTTTTTTACACGTTCCCCCCCGTTTTAAACCCCCCCTCCTTTAAATCCCCCCCTTTACATCGTCCCCCTATATACTCTTTCCCCTTGAAAAACTTTGTTCCCCTTATTTTCCCTCCGTATACACGTTCCCCCCGATTCACTTTCCCCTCCGATTACACTTCCCCTCCATATAACTTTCCCCTCCATAAACACGTTCCCCCCCGAAAAACACGTTCCCCCCCGTTTAAACACTTTCCCCCATTTTGAATATCGATTCCCTTTTTTCCCCCGTATACCTTCCCCTCTGAATACTCTTTCCCCCTCTGATATACATCGTTTTCCCCTCGAATACTCTTCCCTCTGAATAAATGGGTTCCCCCTTAAAATAACACGTTCCCCTCTGAATACATCGTTCCCCTCTAAAAATCTTTCCCCCTCGAAAATAACGTTCCCCTCTGATATAAATCTTCTCCTCCGTATACTTTGATTTCCGCAAACCCGGGGCTGTGCGGGGGGGGGGCGGGCGACCCCCCTGCAAACCCCTTAGGGGCCCTGGGAGACTATACGCCCAAGTCTTTAAGGGTTTAATGAAAGCAAGTCAATTTTTTGCAGTTTCCCCCTTTTTCTTCGGCCCCTCGCAATTTTCCGGGCATGCCTCAATAAACTTCGGCCCAAACCCAAACGATCAGTAATTATTGCAAAATCAATGCTTGCATTTTGTCACAATTTGGGGTTTTTTTGTTTGCCCCCCTTTTCCTAAATGATTGACCAAAAGTTCTCAATGGGATTAAAATCGGGGGATTTCCGGGCCTACCCAAAATCTCTATGTTTTGCCCCTGAACCATTTATTTTCACCTTTGCTTTATGGCAAGGGGCTCCATCAATGCTGGAAAAGGGATTTTGACACCCAAACGCTTTGGGTTGGGGGGAATTTTTCTTAGGACAAATTTTGGTACCATTCTTAACATGGGGTTTTTTTCAAAACTGTTAAGAGCCATTCCCTTTGCTGAGAAGCAACCCCACACAGAATGGTTTTCTGGTGCTTTAAGTTGGCAGAACAAACTGGGGGATGCTCCCTTTTCTTCTCCGAACAAGCTTTTTCCCCAATGTTCCAAACATTCGAAAGGGGGGTTCATTAGAAAAATGACTTACCCCAGTCCTCAGCATCCACTCCCTGTACCTTTTGGGAAAATATCACCCGTCCCGGTTTTTTTTCTGGAGAATGGCTTTTTTGGCCCCCTTACCCAGGGGCCTTGCTCCATAGTCCCCGCCTCACATGCTGCAGATGCACCACACCCCTGCTGCCATTTCCCACAAGTCTGCACGCTGGAAACCCATTCCAACTGAAACACTTTTTTAAAGACGGTCCTGGCGCTTGCTGGTCTTTCTTGGGGGCCCTGGGGCCTTTTGGGGACAAAAACCCTCTCCTTAATTCCTTGAGATGCATAGATTGTTTACTGAGGGGCAATCTTTTTCTGCAACTCTTCCCTGTTGGGGATTTTTCATCAATGATGACTGCACGTTTTCTTTAGAATACCAAGTTAACGAAGAGAAACAATGACCAAAACACCACCTCCTTTTTAAAGTGTCCAGTGGGGTGATTTCCTTACTTTAAACATGACAGATTTACTCCCCCCTTCCTCATCAACACCCCACCCGGTTAATGGAGCAATCACGAAAGAGTTCGCCCTTTTAAACACCTGCAATGAAAGGGAAAAATTTTTTTTTTGGGAAAAAGTTCATTTCTAGGCAACTATTTACTTTGCAATTAATTGCGTTAAGTTAAAACTTTATAAAATTTTAGTAATTGAAATTGCCATTTTAAAAAAACCGATCAAGTAGACTTTGTAAAAAAATTAATTTTTATCATTTTTAAAACTTCTGGCCATGATGTAAATCGTTTTCCTTGATATACATCATTTCCCATCGATTTAAAAAGCTTCTCCTTGATAACAGCGTTCTCCTCTGATATACACGTTTTCCCCTTTGTTCCTCCGTCTGTACATCGTTTCCCCCCTGAATACGCGTTCCCCCTGTTTGTCGTTCCCTTGATATACCGTTTCCTTGATTCTCGTTCCCCTCTGAAAACTCTTTTCCCCCCGATTACTCGTTCCCCCCCTTTTATCTCGTTTTTCCCTCTGATATAACGTTCCCCCCTTTGTTCCCTCCCTTACTTGTTCCCCCCTATATACCTTTCCCTTGTATAAATCGTTTTCCCCTGATATACTCTTTCCCCCTTTTAGTTTCCCCTTGTTACTGTTTCCCCCCTGAATACTCGTTCCCTCTGAATACGTGTTCCCCCCTATACACGTCGTTCCCCTCTGTAACGCGTTCCCCTTGTACACTCTTTTCCCCTCTGAAAAAGTCGTTCCCCTTGATACAGTCGTTCCCCCCTGAAAAGTCGTTCCCCCCCCCAAAAAGTCGTTCCCCTTGATACACCGTTCCCCTCTGATACCGTGTTCCCCTTGATACACCGGTTCCCCCATAACGTGTTCCCCCTGATACACGTGTTCCCCCTTTGAAAACTCGTTCCTCTGATAACCGTTTCCCTTTCTGTCCTCTTTTTCCCTTCTATCACTGTTCCCCTTATAAGTCGTTTCCCCTGAAAAAACGTTTCCCCTTGAAAAACTGTTCCCTCTGATTTACCCCTTCCCTTAAATACTTTCCTCTTTATTTCCTGTCCCCTTTACATCGTTTTCCCCCTGATTACATTGTTCCCCCTTTTTTCCCCTGTCCTTACACGTTCCCTGATATACATTTTTTTCCCCCTTTAGTTCCCCTTCATTACACGTTCCCCCCTAAATACATCGTTTCCCCCCGAAAAACATCTTCCCCCTTTAAATTTTCTCCTTCATATAACCTTCCCCCCTGAATACATCTTTCCTCTTTTGTTCTCCTTGTTTAAAATCGTTCTCCTCTGATATACATTGTTCCACTTTAGTTCCTCCTGTCATATACAGCGTTCCCCTCTCATATACAGCGTTCCCCTCTCATATACAGCGTTCCCCTCTCATATACAGCGTTCCCCTCTCATATACAGCGTTCCCCTCTGATATACAGCGTTCCCCTCTGATATACATCGTTCCCCTCTGATATACAGCGTTCCCCTCTGATATACAGCGTTCCCCTCTGATATACAGCGTTCCCCTCTGATATACATCGTTCCCCTCTGATATACATCGTTCCCCTCTGATATACATCGTTCCCCTCTGATATACATCGTTCCCCTCTGATATACATCGTTCCCCTCTGATATACATCGTTCTCCTCTGATATACATCGTTCTCCTCTGATATACATTGTTCCTCTTTAGTTCCTCCTGTCGTATACATCGTTGCCCTCTGATATACATCGTTCCTCTCTGATATACATTGTTCCACTTTAGTTCCTCCTGTCATATACATCCTTGCCCTCTGATATACATCCTTCCTCTTTTGTTCCTCCTGTCGTGTACATCGTTCCCCTCTGATATACATTGTTTCTCTTTAGTTCCTCCTGTCATGTACATCGTTCCCCTCTGATATACATCGTTCCCCTCTGATATAACGTCCTTTTAGTCCTCTGTCTGTACATCGTTCCCCTCTGATATACATCGTTCCCCTCTGACCTACATCGTTCCCCTCTGACCTACATCGTTCCCCTCTGACCTACATCGTTCCCCTCTGACATACATCGTTCCCCTCCGACATACATCGTTCCCCTCCGACATACATCGTTCCCCTCTGACATACATCGTTCCCCTCTGATATACATCGTTCCCCTCTGATATACATTGTTCCACTTTAGTTCCTCCTGTCATATACATCCTTGCCCTCTGATATACATCCTTCCTTTTTTGTTCCTCCTGTCGTGTACATCGTTCCCCTCTGATATACATCTTGTTCCCTCTTAGTTCCTCCTGTCAGTGTACAAGTCGTTCCCCTCTGACATACATCGTTCCCCTCTGAATACACGTTCCCCCCTGAATACATCGTTCCCCCGATATACATTGTTCCCCTTTATTCCCCCTGTCTATACATCCTCCCCCCTGATATACACCTTCCCCCCTTTTTTTTTGTTTTCCCCCTTCTTAAAATCTTCCCTCTATATACATTTTCCTTTTTCCTCCTGTCAGTACATCGTTCCCCCCCTGAAACATAGGGGTAACTTTTGGGGTACGGAGGGACTGGTCCCCCCACTTTTTTCTGGGTGGGGGGGGTCCCCCCCACTTTTTTAGCCACTTCATAAAAAAATAATCCATATGAAGCATGAAAAATACAGTAAGGGGGAAGGGAGAGCACAGAAAGGGAAAAATTTTAACCCTTTCCTCCTATATTTTTTTTAAAATTTTGCAGCCTCAATGATTTCAGAATAAGAGCATTTGATTGGTAGAAGGGGTCAGCAGGGGGTCTTCACCAACAAACCTGCTTCACAGTCCCCACACTCTGTATCGGGGGTGTTCTTTCCCCCCCATTGTAACCACTTCCCCCCATGCTCAGCCCTTACAGAGAAAAAGGGAAGCTCCCGCCAAAAATCATGGACCTCTGCCTTCCATTATGGGGGGAAAAAAGCTGCCAACGCAACTACGAGACAGGTAAAGGGATAAGGTGCTGGTTTTTTGTGTGCTTGGAGCAGGGGATTACTGTATTAGATGTTATATACTGTACCGCTACCCCCATCTTTCCCAAACACTTATGCACGGTAAAATGAAAGTGAAGGGGCCGCCCCGAAACAAAATTAGAATTGTGGGACTGGCCCGTCGTACTTCTAAAACCCCCACAATACAGAGCGCACAGCCCCCCCCGCAAAACGCTGAATGAACATACTTTAAGGGAACTTCACACGAGCGAGATATGAATGCTAATTCATCCGGTGGATTACAAGTGGCTGGATCTGCCTCAGAACAGCGTCCAATCCTCGTGCAGGAAACGATTACATTATATCCTATTTAAAATCAGTTTTGTTTGTTTAGGGATGTCACTACTGATTTTACTTGAGTAATTTCACGCAAATTGTCCGCACCCTCAAAGTATTCTTCGAGGCATTTTCTGCACTAACAGCACTGAAGTGATAGGAGAGAAATCTGCCTATGAGCAGTCTTGGTCGTTTGAGCTGCATCAGAATTCTGTGTTGCAAGAGCGTGAATTTCAGCGCGCCGAAACAAACGACAAAGGGTTCAGTGCCGAAAACGCGTGTCATGTAAACCCACCCTAAGGTGTGCAGTGTGTCTCTGTTCGAATAAAGTGTAAAATGTGTATATACACACAATTTCCGGGGAACCTTGTCTAATGTATTTAGTCTCTGGGGTACAGTGAGGTAATGTGTAATAATATCGTGGGTTACGATGAATAATGCAGTAATATGCTGGGGTACGGTGTGTAAACTAATCTCTGAGGTACAGTGTGAAATGTAATCTCTGGGGGTAAAGTGATAATGTAATCTCTGGGATAACAGTGTAATGTAATCTCTCAGTAATGGATGAGCAATGTAATCTCTGTGTTGTACATTTGTAAAGTACTAATCTCTGGGGTACAGTCAATATAATGCAGTATATCTGGGGTACGGTGTGTAAACAAATCTCTGGGAGTACAGTGTGAAATGTAATTCTCAGATACATTGTGTAATGTAATCCTCTCATGTATGGTTGATGTAATGTTAAAATCTCTGTTGTACAGTTTGATAATGTACTTTAGAAACTCTAGGTAGGTACAGTAAATTAAAAGCAGTAATATCTGGGGTTTCGGGTGTGTAAACTAATCTCTGGTTAATGTAATTCGAGGTAATAGTGGTGCAATGTAGTAATCCTGGGGTACATGTGTAATGTAAATCTCAGATGGTATGGTGGTAATGTGTCCGATTCATTCATAGGGTTTAGTGGTGTAATATAATACATTTTGGGGTACAGAGGATCATATTTATTGAGTACAGATATGCAATCCCTCATTTTGAAGGGGTGCAGTTGTAAATGTAATGTTCTGTGGCTAACATGTGATAACAATTAATTTCTGGGGTTCAGTGAGTGATGTCATTTCTGATTATGGTATAGCAATAAAATACATTTTGGGTATCATTTGTGACATAAGTGATGACTGGGGTACATGAATTAGGTCTATTATTTCCTCATTCAGTGTTGTGTAAAACAAATTTAATGGAATATGATGGGGAATGGGAAGGGTTTAATCGAAATCTGCTGCAATGCCCAAACATTTTTTTATTTCCATTAGAGAGGTAAATTGTAGGTGGGTCTGGTTCGTTTTCATTAGCAAGGCCTTCAATCTAGTCTCCCAGTCTGGCTCGTAAACTTTCATAATTAGAGCCAACGCATAACCATGTGAATACACCAAAAGTGAGTTTGCCATAAGGACCCATACCCACAGTATACCTCTGGGGAAGCGTCACAATTGGAGAAACCAGGAGAGAGAGAGGAATGGAGAAGACGCTCGAGGAGACGAGAGAGAATGGAGAATACGCCCACACCATGCAGGAGAGAGAGAGGAATGGAGAAGACAGGAGAGAGAGAGGGAATAGAGTACAGGAGAGAGAGAGGAATGGATGGAAACAGGAGAGAGAGAGGAATGGAGAAGACCCCTATGAACAGAAGAGTGAATGGGAAGAATACCAAGGAAGGGACAGGAAATGAGAGGGGGATGAGAAAGAACAGAAAAGGAGAGAGGAATGGGAGAAGACAGGATAGAGAGGGGAATGGAGAAGACAGGAGAGACAGGAAAGAGAGGGGAATGGAGAAGACAGGAGAGAGAGGGGAATGAGAAGACAGAGAGACAGAAAGAGAGGGGGAATGGAGAAACGAGGAGAAGAGGGGAATGGCGAAGAACAGGCAGAGAGAGGGGAATGGAGAAGACAGGAGAGAGAGGGGAATGGAGAAGACAGGAGATGTAGAAGGGAATGAAAAGACGGAGAGACGAGGGGAATGGAAATAGCGCAGGAGAGAGAGGAAAGTGAGAAGACAGAAGAGAGAGCGGGGAATGGAGAAGGACCAGGCGAAGAGAGGGGATGGAGAACGACAGAGAGGCGAGGCGAGAGTGTGAATGGAGATCGACCAGGAGAGAAGAGGGTGGGAATGGAGACTGACAGAGAGAGGAGGGGAATGGAGACGACAGGAGAGAGAGGGGAATGGTGAGACGACAGGAGAAGAGGGAATGGAGACGTACCAGGAGAGAGAGGGAATGGAGACGACAAGGGAGAGAGAGGGAAATGGAGACACAGGAGAGAGAGGGGAATGGAGACGACAGGAGAGAGAGGGGAATGGAGACGACAGGAGAGAGAGGGGAATGGAGACGACATTGAGAGAGTGAGAGAGAGGAAAAGACAACAGAAAGGAATGGAGAAAGAATAGGAAGAGTGCGTCGTGCGTGTGAGTCTGAGCCGCGAGGCCGTGTGAAGAAGAAGACAGGAAGAGAGAGAGGAATGGAAATACACTAGAGGGAGGGAAAAAAAAGGGAAAGACAGTAAAGAAAGAAAAATGAAAATGAAAAGAAATCAAAGAGAAAAAAATAAAGAGAGAGAGAAACGAGAGAAAGAGAAAGGAAAACAGGAACAGAGGAAAGGATATGACCAAGATGAGGAGAAGTCTTCTAGCAGAGGTCAGGCTGGTGACATCACTTCCTGCTGTGACTTATCTCATCTCACCTTGTGATGTCAGCGGCCGGGGATCCTCCATCATGACCACCGAGGTACAGATCCCTTGTCCCTTCTAAGTGTAATACTCACCACTCACTCCTCCATGAACATAGACCAGCGATCATCCAGGACGCGCGCGATAATAGGAACCTGACAACACAAGGAATTCATCACCATCACCCACACACACACACACATCATCCTGTGTTATTATAATGACCCAGCATTCTTCCCCACACCTTTCATCAACCCAGACCCATCATCCCCTGTGTTTATGTATAGATGAGCCCAGCATTCCCCTCACCACACATCATCCAGACCGCCTCAACCCCTGTTGTTATGTTAATGTCCCCGAGCAACCCCTCACCTCACGTCATCCAGACCCATCAACCCCTGTGTATGATAATGTCCCAGCATTCCCCTCACCTCACACACCAGACCCATCACCCCAGTTGTATGTATAATGCGTCCCAGAAATTCCACCCTCACCTCTCACCATCATCATCCAGACCCATCATCCCGTGTTAAGTATAATTTCCCAGCATTCCCCTCACCTTCTCCAATCATCATCATGCCAGACCAATAATCCCCTGTTATTGATACAAATAGACCACATTCCCCTCACCTTCATCACCCAGACCCATCACCCCTGTGTTATATATAAAGGCCCAGCATTCACCTCACCTCAACATCATCCATACCCACAACTCCTTGTGTTTTATAATGTCCCAGTCCCAGAAATTCCCCTCACTCTCTCACCATCAACCAGACCCTTCAAGACCGTGTTATGTATAATGTCGCCAAGCATTACCGCCTCATCAGAGCCATCAACATCATGCAGCACCATACTCCCTGACATGTTATTTAAAATGGTCCGCCATCCATTCCCCTCACCTTCATAATCCGGTCCCATCATCCCCTATGTATGAAATGTCCCAGCTTCACACACACACACACACACATCCTCAATCACGTCAGACCCATCAATCCCATGAGTTATGAAAAATGTCCCAACATTCCCCTCACCTCTCTTCATCCAGACCCATCATCCCCTGTGTTATGTATAATTCCCAGCATTCCCTCTCACATCTCCGCGATAATCCAGAACTCGCTCATCATCCCCTGTGTTATGTTATGTCCCAGCATTCCCCTCACCTCTCATAATCCAGTCCCATCATCCCTTCTGTGTGTTTTATGTATAATGTACCCAGCATTACCCCTCAACCTCTCGATCATCATCCAGACCCATCATCCCCTGTGTTATGTATAATGTCCCAACATTCCTCTCACCTCTCATCATCCAGACCCATCAGCCCCTGTGTTATGTATAATGTCCCAACATTCCTCTCACCTCTCATCATCCAGACCCATCAGCCCCTGTGTTATGTATAATGTCCCAGCATTCCCCTCACCTCTCATCATCCCGACCCACAACCCCTGTGTTTTATGTTTTAATGTCCCTGTATTTTCCCCCACCTCCTCATCTCCCACCAATCATCCACTGTGTATATAATGTCCCAGCATTCCCCTCACCTCTCATCATCCAGACCCATCATCCCCTGTGTTATGTATAAAGTCCCAGCATTCCACTCACCTCTCACCATCAAGACCGATCATCCCCTGTGTTATGTATAATGTCCCAGTATTCCTCTAACCTTCTATCATCATCATCCAGACCAATCATCCCGTTATTTATGTCCCAGAATTCCCCTCACCTCTCATCATCCAGACCCATCATCCCCTGTGTTATTTAATGGTCTCAGCATTCCCCCTCACTAAATTTTCGAGCCTCTTCAACCAGAACCAAACATCCCCCTGTGTTATGTGTATAAATGTCCCAGCAGTGCTCCCCTCATCTCTCATGCAAGCCAGACCCATCATCCCCTGTTTTATGTATAAGTCCCAGCATTCCACTCACCTCTCACACAAGACCCGACTCATCCCCTGTGTTTGTAATAAATTTTCCGCGTGCATTCTCTCACCTCTCATCATCCAGACCCCAACCACACCGTTGTGTTATGTATAAAGACCCCAGCTCATTCGCGCGCTCACCTCCATCATCCAGACCCATCATGCCCTGTGTGTTATTCATAAAGAGTCCCAGCTCATTTCCGACTCAACCTCCATCATTCATCCAACCCATCATCCCCTGTGTTTAAGAATAATGTCCTCAGCATTACCATCACCTCTCATCATCATGCCAGTACCCATCCACATCCCGTGTTATGAAGAATAGTCCCACTTCCCTTCCTCATCATCAACCAGACCATCAAACCATGCCCCTGTGTTATGGCTAATGTCCCACATTCCCCTCACCTCGTCATCATCATTCCAAACCCATTCAACTCCCTGTTAATGTATAATTTTCCCCAGCATTCCCGCCTACGACCTTCCATAATCATTCAGACCCAACATCCCCTTGTGTTTAAGTAGAAATTGTCCCAGCATTCCCCTCACCATCTCCTACATCCAACCAGATACCATCATCCCGTTATGTACAATGTCCCAGCATTCCCCACACCTTCACAGAGCATCCAACCCATCACCCTGTTTTATAGATGTCCCAGCATTCCCCCACCTCACATCATCCAGACCATCCAACCCGTGTTAGAACGTTATAGTGTCCCAGAAATTCACCTCACCTCTCATCATCATCCGGACCCATCATCCCGTGTTATGTATAATGTCCCAGCATTCCCCTCAACACTCTCATAATCCAGGCCAACATCCCCGTGTTATGTATAATGTCCCAGCATTCCCCTCACTTCCTCCTCACATCTCCAGACCCCCATCATCCCATGTGTTAATATAAAAAGCTCCCCAGCATTCCCCTCACACCTCATCATCCAGACCCATCAATTCATCCCTTGTTTTATGTAAACATGTACCCACATTCACCTCCACCCTCATCATCCAGACCCAGAGCGATCCCTTGGTGTTTGTAGTAATGTTCCAACATTCCCCTCCACCGTCGCATCATCCAGACCCTATCATCCCCTGTTGTTTATGTAAAGTGCTCCCCAGAAGGTATGAGGGGGTGGTTGTGTTTGGTGTTGGGTTTGAAGCATTCCCAGTCACCTCTCATCATCCAGGACCCATCATCCCTTGTGGTTATGTATAATTTTTCAGCATTCCCCACACCTCTACATCCATCATCCAGACCCACATCCCCTGTGTTATGTTAAATGTCCCAACATTCCTCTCACCTCTCATCAATCATGGCCCATAAGCCCTTGTTTATGTACAAATGCCCAACATTCCTCCACCTCAGTCATTCCAGTACCCATCATCCCATGTTGTTATTATATGTCCCTGCATTCAAGGCGGGTCGTCAACGACATCATCCGCAGGAATCCGTTGCTAGGCGCGGCTTGGTGTGTATATGGTATAGAGGTGAGTCGTGGTCCCAGGGCATGGGTCGCCCGTCAGCGCGGGTCTGCATTGCATCGCAGTGTAAATACCCATCGATCCCCTGTTATTATGTACAATGTCCATCATTCCCCTCACATCTCATCACCAGAAACCCATCATTCCTGTGTTATGTTATAAAGTCCCACATTCACCTCACCTTCCATCATCATCCCCCCCCCCAGGAAAAAACCCATCACCTCTGTGTTATGTAATAATGTCCCACATCCCCTCACCTCTCATCATCCATACCCATCATTCGCCCTGTGTTATGTATAAAGTCGCCCACATTCCACTCACCCTCTCACCATCAAGACCGATCATCACCTGTGTTATGTATAATGTCCCAGTATTCCTCTAACCTTCTATCATCATCATCCAGACCAATCATCCCGTTATTTATGTCCCAGAATTCCCCTCACCTCTCATCATCCAAGCCCATCATCCCCTGTGTTATGTATAATGTCTCAGCATTCCCCTCACGTCTCCTCATCAACCAGACCCATCATCCCCTGTGTTGATGTATAATGCCCCGCAATCCCTCACCTCTCATCAATCCAATCCCCTCATCCCCTGTGTTTATTAAAAAAGTCCCCAGTCATTCCCTCACCTCGCATCATCCAGACCCACCACCCTTGTGTATTCATAATGTCCGCAGCATACCCCTCACCTCTTCATCATCCAGTACCCATCATGCTGTGTGTTATGTATAATGTCCCAGCATGACCCGCCGAACCTTCCGATCATCATCCCAGACTCCATCCATCCCCTTGTGTTAAGAATAGATGTCCAGCAATCCCATCACCTCTCATCATCCATCCAGACCATCACCCGTGAATTAGAATGTCCCAGCATTCCCTTCTCATCATCATCCAGACCATCATCCATCCCCTGTGTTATGTCTAATGTCCCAGCATTCCCCGCACCTCTCTAATAACCAAACCCCGTAGCGAGTCAACCCTGTGTTATGTATAATTTTCCCAGCATTCACCTCACCTTCCATAATCATTCAGACCCAATCAACCCCTGTGTTTATGTATAATGTCCCAGCATTCCCCTCACCCTCATCCTCCAGACCCATCATCCCCTTTAATTACAATGTCCCCCAGCATTTCCCTCACCTCATCATCAAGACCCATCATCCCCTGTGTTATTATAATGACCCAGCATTCCCGCACACTCACATCATCTCAGAACCTCATCATACCCTGTGTTATAATTCCCAGCATTCCCCGCACCTCACACATCATCCAGAACCCATTCAACTCCGTGGGTTAAGTCATAGTTGTCCCAGAATTCCCCCTCACCTCTCATAATCATCTCAGACACCATCATCCCCGTGTTTTATGTATTAATGTCCCAGCATTACCCCTCACCTCCTCATAATCCAGGGCCCATCATCCCTGTGTTATTATAAAGTCCCAGCATTGCCCTCCACTTCTCCTCACATCCGCGACCCATCATCCCCGGTGTTACATAAAATTTCCCAGCATTCCCCACACGCTCGTCATCAACCATACCCCTCAGTCATCATCCCGTTATGAACAATGTCCCACATTCCCTCACTCTCATCATCCAGAACCCATCCTCCCCCTGTGTTTATGCGTATAATGTCCCTGCATCCGACCACGCACCCACATCATCCAGACCCATCATCCCCTGTGTTTTATAATGTTCCCAGCAATTCCCCGCACCACACCTCAACCAACCCATCAAACCCGTGTTAAGTATAGTGTCCCGAGAATTCTCCCTCACCTCATCAGAAAAATCATCCAGACCCATCATCCCGTGTTAGGTTATAATGTCCCACATTCCCCGAGGCCCTCAAAATCCAGGCCCATCATACCTTGTGTTATTTATAATGTTCCAGACATCTCCCCTCACCTCATCATCATCCCGAACCCATCATCCCGTGTTATGTATGTCCACATTCCCAGTCCACCGCTGCATCATCCAACCCATCATCCCCTTTGTTATGTATAATGTTCCATCTTCCCTCACCTCTCATCATCACATCCAGACCCATCAACCCCTGTAGAGTTATTATAATGTCCCCAACATTCCTCTCAACCTCTCATCATTCAGAGCCCATCAGCGCCCCCCTGTGTAATGTAAGAGGGTCCCAACATTTCTCTCACGCTACAGCATCCAAGACCCATCATCCCCTGTTTGTTATTGTATATATAGTCCCCATCACCATCACATCTCCATCAACATCTCCAGACCCGGCATCCCTGTGTTTATTATAATGTCCCAGCATTCCCCCTCACCTCTCATCATCCGGACCCATCATCCCCTGTATGTACAATGTTCCAGCATTCCCCTCACATCCTTCATCCAGACCCACATCCTGTGTATGGTATTAAAGTCACAGCATTCACCTCACCTCCATCATCATCCAGACCCTTCAATCCTCTGTGTTATGTATAATGTCCCCAGCCATTCCCCTCCACTCTTCCATCATCACATCCAGACCATCATACCTCTGTGTTATGAATAATGTCCCAGCATTCCCCTCACCTTCCATCATCACCAACCTGACCTAATCATACACACACACAGTTATTATAATGGAGCCCCAGCATTATCCCCTCGCCGCCCCACCTCTCATTTTCCAGACCCATCATCCCGTTAGTGTAAGTTCCAGTATTTCCCCTTTACCTCTCAACATCAGTCCAGTACCATCATCCCTTGTGTTATGTATAATGTCCTAGCATTCCCCTCACATCTCATCATCATCATCCAGAGCAATCATCCCCTGTTATGTATAATGTTCCAGCATTCCCCTTATCTCTCAACATCCAGACCCATCAATCCTTGTGTTATGTATATTGTCCCACATTCTCCCTCACCTCTTCATCATCCAGACCATCAATCCCCTGTGTTATGTATAATGTCCCCAGCATCCACTCACCTCTCATCATCCAGACCGATCATCCCGTGTTATGTATAATGTCCCAGCATTCCCCTCACCTCTCATCATCATCCAGACTCATCAACCCCTATGTTATGTATTTAAGTCCCAGCATTCCTCCTCACCTCTCAATCATCCCCTGTGTTTGGTATAGTGTCCCACATTCCTCTCACCTCTCATCATCCAGACCTATCAGTCCCTGTGTTATGTATACATGTCCCGCATTCTCCCCTCACCCTCATCATCCAGACCCATCAACCCCTATGTTATGTATAATGTCCCCAGCATTCCCCTCACCTTCTCATCATCCAGACCCCATCAACCCCTGTTTATGTAAAATGTCCCGCATTCCCCTCACCTCTCATCAATCCAGAACCCAGCATCCCGTGTTATGTATAATATCCCAAACATTCTCCCCCTTCACCTCTCATATCATCCAGACCCATCATCCCGTGTTATGTATAATTTCCCGAGAATTCCCCCTCACCTCTCATCATCACAAGACCCATCATCCCCTGTGATATTTATAATGACCCACATCCCCTAACCTCTCGTCATCATCCATACCTATCATCCCCCTGTGATATTATAGATGTCCAGCATTCCCATCACCTCATTCATCCTCCCGACCCATTTTCCAGACCACAAAGCATCCCCTGTTGATTATGTGTTTAATGTCCCACATTCCGCGTCCTTCACCTCCTCATCCATCCAGAAACCCATCATCTTCTATGTTATGTATAATGTCCCAGACATTCCCCTAACCATCTCATCACCAACCCATTGAGCCCATGTGTATGTATAAATGCCCCAGCATTTCCCTTCACCACCCTCAACTCAACCCCAGTGTTATTTATAACTGTCCCAAGCATTCCCCTCGACCTCCTCCTCCAGACACATCATCCACTATGTTATGTATAATGTCCCAGCTTTCCCCTCACCTCCTCATCCAGACCCAACATCCCCTGTGTTATGTATAATGTCCCAGCATTCCCCTCACCTCTCATAGTGCAGACCTATCATTCCCTGTGTTATGTATAATTTTCCAGCATTCCCCTCACCTCTCATCATCATCCAGACCCAGCATCCCCTGTGTAAACACACACCACACACACACCACACACATTCCCCTCCACCTCTCATCTCCAAACCCATCATCCCTTTGTTATGTTATAAATGCCCATCATCTCTCCCCTCACCTTTCTCATTCTCTCCCTTTATTGGCGAGCAAGGCGCTAGGTATTTTCCGCATTGCATTGCCGACCTTGAAGACCCAGTGCCACCGAATACAGTGCATTACGTCGGTTGCATACAATGGCTTTACGAGTAAATGAGCCAACAGCTGATGCTAATTGTGTTGTACCTGACTTGCTATATGTTGTGGCTTCTAATCTTGTATTTGTTTACTGCTTGGGGACCTGTCCCTCAGGTAATCGTACCGCGGGACCGCTTGCTTTTCATCTTGGACCCCGTTCTTACTCGACAGCCCTGTTTTGACCAACACTAGGGACGTGAGTTAAATCTATTGTCTAATTTGATTGGAATTTTTTTTTAGATGTTCCGTATTGCGATTATTCATTCTGACTCTTAATCCCCTGATGAACCCTCCAGCATCAAGAGGGGGGAACGCGTGAATAGTTGTGCGTTTTAAATTTTTCTGTCACACACACACACACACACACTTACACCATATTGGAACATCAACTGGTATTGTAAGATTTATTGATTATTGATCACATTTGGCACATTTTAGTTCGGTGCACTTTATATTTCCTGTAGTGTCTTTTTGTATGTAAATGTAGCTAGGGACAGGGTTATTTTTCGGTCCAGTGTGGGGCTTCCCTTATTGGGCGACTTCCCCGAGCTTTGTGGGCAGGCAGTTTTTGTAATTAGGGTTTAATCTGAGGGTTCTTGATCCTGTTTTTTAGGTTTTATAATTCTCAAATTAAAAGTTAGTCTATGTATCTTTATTCTAGGTGCTTACCTAGTTTTTGTTTTTTGTCCATTATTATATTGTAATATCCCAGGACTTTAGTTCTATGTATATCTAGGGTTCTCTGACACCCTTTAATTGTGTTTAAAGTAGAGTACCGCGTATGTTTGTTCCCCTCAGCCTGCCAATTCATCATCGAGACCCATCATCCCCCTTTAAGTTATAATGGCCCAGCATTCACTCTCATCAAGCTTCCATTCCCATCTCCCACTGTGTTTTTGTTTAATGTCCCAGCATTCCCCCTCACCTTCCTCTTCTTCCTGAAAACCCCTCCATCATCAGCTGTTTATGAAAATGTCCGCAGCATTCCTCCCCTCACCTCCACCATCAGCCCATCAACCCCTGTGTTATGTATAAAGTCCCAGCATTAAACTCACCTCTCATTATCATCAACCCACTCATCCCCTTGTTATGTATAATGTCCCAGCATTCCCCTAACCTCTCCGAGTCAGCAGGCTCATTAGTCCTGGTGGTCAGGTCTAGATCTTCTGTATCACTGAATGAGGTGGAGGCTCGGGCCCTGGGCTCTGCTCTGTCCTCCTGACACATGGGGGGGCCACTACAACTCACCAACAACATCTTCACTACTGTTAATCCTGTGTATGGGGAAAACACAGATCACTACATAATTCTAAGAACCCTCCACCTTTCCCATCCATTCACCTGTTACCTTGATAGAGAGAAGATGATGTCATGTAGGACTCTCACTCTCCATTAACCAAGATAGATATCCTCCATGGTGAGGCTGAATATCCCTTGGGGCCTGATGTCTTCGTCCTTTCCATCCTTGGTCATTGATGAAAAGGCCATTGTCTTTAGCTGTGAAGTCCTGAACCATGTAGGAACCGAAGAAGACGATGAGATTGTGAGCATATGTGGAGTGGGATGTCAGAGGAGCATCGAAGAGAGACGGGTGGAAGCAGCCAGGCAGCGAGGATGAAGGGTAGGAGAAGGAATAGACGGGAGGAGTAGAGAAGAAGGCTGCAGTATAACCAGGCGTAGATGAGGAGGAACAAGCAATGTTGAGTGGAGTCTTACCCTGATTACCTACAGGAGGGTTTTGTATACCAGGGGTAACAAGGACCGTGTGGGTACATCACACTGGTCACATGATATGAAGTTCCAATAGATATCCCTGCCTTCCTGTGACTGATCACATGACTGTGACATCATTGAAGGTCCTGTAGTATATAGAGCACATCGATCGTACACCTCATAACATCACCACAGTGTGGGATCCGCCGTAGGCAGGTAGGAGGTCATGGGCCACAATATATACACAACAGTGCGGCCGGCCCTTCACATTGTTCATGGCCACAATATATACCACAGTGCGGGGCCACTATGTAGTTCATGGCCCCAAAATACAGCACAGTGCGGAGCCCTACATAGTTTATGGCCACAATATACACCACAGTGCGGGGCCCTACATAGTTCATGACCCCTATATACATCAGTGTGTGCGGGTGCCGCGAGAGCATGGTTCATGGCCCCAATATACTCTCCACCATGCGGTTGCCCTACATAGTTCATGGCCCCAATATACACCACAATGGGTGGGGGCCCCTACAATAGTTCATGGCCCCGAGATATATCACCACAGTGCTGGGCCGCCAACAAGTTTCATGCCCCAATATTCACCATAGTGCGAGGCCCCTATATAGTTCATTGTCCCAATATACCCTATAACTGGGGTGTGCAGGGCCCCTACAGTGTTTTCATGCCCTTATATTACAACCACCGTGTGACGGGCCCCTACATAGTTCATGACCCCCACACACACGGACTATATAACAAATGTATTTCAGTCCTGATTTGGGAGCAATGTCCCAGGATGGTTCAAAGAAATCCTGATTTTTCGCGATGTCCCATGGATCCACCATATGCCTCTCCCTGTCCACCACCTGAACTCATAGTTGCCAACTTTTGAAAATGGAAAAGCAGGAGATTAAAGAGGGCGCCGCGCTAAGCGCGCCGCGGCAAAAATTTGCATGGACCGCCCATCTTTTTTGTGGCCACTCCCCTTCAAAAAGCCACACCCACCTCCTCCGCTAACTACATAAGGCTTTGGAAGAAAGCCAGTAGATGCCCTTATAGCCAGGTAGTAGCCCCCCATAACCCCATGTAGTGCCCCTTACACAGTAATGCCCCCATTGAACAAGGTAGATGCCCCTTTGTAGCTAGTTAGAAAGCCCCCCTTGTTAGCCAGTTATGTTGCCCCCTTTGTAGCCAGGTAGTGCCCCCTTTAAAAAGTCAGGTACAGTTGCCCCCCTTTAGTAGTCAGGAAGTGCCCCCTTATAGGTAGTCAGTAAGGTAGATGCCCGCGCCTTAGTAGCCCCAGCCCAGTAGGTTAGTGCCGCTCCTTTTATACCAGCTAGGTAGGTAAGTGCCCCCTTTAGTACCCACCAGTAGGTAGTGCCCCCTTTAGCAGCCAGCCAGGTATTGCCCCCCATTGAGTAGCCAGCAGGTATTTGGCCCCCATTGTAGCGCCAGCCAGGTATTGCCCCCATTCTGTATCCAGCCAGTATTTGCCCCCATTGTAGCCAGCCAGGTAGACCCCCCCCATTGTACCATGTAGTGCCCCCTTTAATATTCAGGTTGTTTGCCTCTTTAGTAGTCCAGTAGTAGTGCCCCCTTTATTAGCCAGCCAGGTAGGTAGTGCCCCCTTTAGTACCCAGCCAGTAGTTGCCCCCCTTAAAAGTTAGCCACCCAGGTAGTATGCCCCCCATTGTAGCAGCCAGTATTGAGCCCCCCATTGGTAGCCAGCGCGTGGTAAATGCCCCCATTGTAAGCCAGCCAGGAATCCCCCCCCCCCCACCCCATTGTAGCCGGGCAGACCCCCATGTATAATAAAAATAAAATAATAACTTCCACTTACCTGACCAGGCTACCTGCAGCACCGGCCAGGCTCCTGCCCGATCTCCTCAGCAACGCAGGGGAATGAGAGCAGCCGCGCGTCATTTCCCCCTCGCCGCTGATCTGTGTGTACGCGCGCACAGACGCCGGACATACAGGGGGAGGAGGGAGCGCTCCCTCCTGCCTCCTCCCCGCACAGTGAGACCGCCGGGCGGGTGAGGGACCCTGCCCCCGCTTCACCGCCCGTGGGAACGGACCGGCGGGCCCGGGAGTAGCACACCAGTGCTACTCCGGCACCACGGCCATTTAAAGGACCCCCGCCGCCTGCTGGCAGCGGGAGAAATGCCAACTCCCCCGGGAGGGTGGGAGGGGACCCCAAATAGCGGGACCCCCCCGCCAAAAACGGGAGAGTTGGCATGTATGCCTGGACTCCATCCTCCATGGCCTATCTAGCTTTCCTGCATGCTGGATAGAAAATTCAACATCCAGGAAAGCACAGTGGTACCCATCTCCCACAGGAGGCACCCTGCTTTCCTGGATACCTGCTTTAGGAGATCTCACTCAGCTTTCCCAGGCATTGAATAGGGTACTCATCGTCCAGGAAACCAGGGTGATGCCCCATCTGTAGGATTTTGGGTTTTGTTAGTTTTACAGGTTTCACTTTTGGACTATGTCGGACAGTGTTGTGTCTATTTCTGTAATAAGATGGTTGACGAGGGTGGGTGTTAGGCAGAGTTTATTTAAATGAACAGTTCTTTTCTATTCCTTTGTGTTTTTTTAATTTTTTTTCAGTGATAATAATAGAGGCATCTGACAAACGAATCTCCATTACTATCACTCAGACTTGGTGTTTTTTTTGACAATGCAAGGTTGACCCTAACCCCATGTCACTCTTACCCCAGTACTCAATGTTTCAGGGATACTGGGAAGGGCCAGGTAACCCTCAGAAGTGGACCCTCTGATGAGATGGTCCATTTCTGGGGCGGTTGCGGACCATTTTCAGAGTGGGAAGGGACCAGTATTGATGGACCTTCCCATTCTGATAGTATCAGACTGCAGTTATCTGTTTTACCTTGGCTGGCTATGGAAAATAGGGGGACCCCATGTCAGTTTAAAAAAAATAATAATTTGTTCTTTTTAGATTTTTAATCAAGGATGAAAACAAAATTACATCTGGTCCTCAAATTTTTTTATCACCCAATGTAAAACCGACAGGTGCAGAAATTATTAACATGGGAAGCTCCATGAATATTGGCCTTTCCCAACCTAAAAATACCAGCCCGCAGCCGCCATAGACACGGACCACCACATGAGATGGTCTGCTTCGGACGGTTACCTGGCTCTTCCCAGTGCATTGGCTACTGGGGTAATACTGACACGTGGTTAGTGTCAGCCGTGTAATCACAGGTGTCTGACTCCAAGCCCGAACGATAGTAATGTGGAGGCGTTTTTAAGATCCTCCATTGCGTACGCTGGAATAAAATAGTAAAAAAAAAAAACGGCGAAACAAAATAAAAAATCAGTTTACTTAAACATTGTCTGATGCGGGCCCTCGCTGATCATTTAAGTTTAGAAATAGATGCACCGCTGATCTGACGTAGTCTAACGAATCTGAGTATTAAACTCAATTCCCTGCACCTCTGAAGGTCAAGGCTGATCATCTGGGAGTGCAGGGGATGGAGTACAGGCCACAGCCACACCACAATCTCCGGGGGGTTGGTCCCCTGTCTCCTCCCAAGAGATTGTGTCTGTAAGCTGAAGTTGTACCTCCTCTTTCACCCATGCGGCCTAGTACCAATGCAAAATACAACCCAAAACTAACACTCTATAACCCCTCACCACTGCCTATAGCCCTCCTATTCCACCTATCACCCCATGGGGAGTTTGTACAGAGCAGCTAGGAAAGTGCTGGAAAATTGAGGAGTCTAAGGTTTGAGTGGTTAATTCTGCAAGGATGAGATATAGCCAGGAGAAATCGTCATGGCAATCTGGAACAAATGGAAAAAGGAAATGACTCCTGTGAATTACTATGTGAAAATGCACTGTAATCACTTATATGTCAGAGCCTGTGTACACTGGTAGCTAACAGTATGTATGGCAGAAAAATTCAGTCACTATGTGGTGGTAAAATGTGGTGTTGTGGTATTATTCAGACACTATGTGGTGGTGATATGTGATCATGGTGTTGTGGTATTATTCAGTCACAATGTCAGGAATCTCCTGCTATGCCTTGGAACTTACTAACTGTGTTTGCCCATAAGTTTGCCCTCAGTTAAGATGGTGGATTGTGTCTCAGCTGGTTGCCATCTTGTTTCCTTTCCCGGTTTTTCCCATATAAACTCCTTTAAGCCTTTAGTTCACTGCTTGAGTATTGTGCATAGCCCCTGCTTTACAGTCCTCTCGCCTTGGAACTTGCCGTCCAGCCTTGTTCCTCGTTATTGCAGTTAACCCTGCGCTAACCTATTGCCTGCTGTTGCTCCATCGTTTAACCTCTGCTCTTCTGACCAAGCAGCAACCGTTACCTTCCTGGGACCTCGCTATCCACCTGCCTCCCTGTGTTTATTTCCTGGCCCCCCGCCATTGGATTCCACAGTATTTCACCATTTCGTGACAAATACTCAAGCCATAAGATGGGTCCCCTGGGGGGGAGCCCCGGAAAGCTCCTTCAATAAAAACTGCAAACTTTCGGGGGGCTAAAAATGCGGGTCTGAAACAGGCGTTTTAAGAAACAAGTGCAAACCTTTTTGGGAAGGGCAGAACGCCCAATATCCAAGTGAAAGGACAAGCCATTCAAGAGTACGTGGGACCGTGCAGAAAATTAACTGACCGGGGTACTTCCCCCTGGAGGAAACCCAAACCCCCGGCCACCCACTTCGGTGCCTTGTAGTGAGCCCCCAAGTTGTCGCCCTTTTAATTTCCCGGGGTTGGGCCGCGACAAGTTCCGGGGATTTCCCTTTAAACCCAAAGTAGATTATATTTTGAAAGCAAAAACCCAAACCCGTTCCCCCCGGGCAAAAGGTCTAAAAGTCCTAAGCATCATTTTTGCTGTTAACCCCATAAAGCCAAATTTCCTGGGCCAGGGCCCCCTTTATTTAGGGCCCCAGGAAACCCAGGGTGAATCACCTGGAAGACTTCCCTCGACGCCATGAGTCAATTTTTTGACGATCCTAATGCGTGAAACAGCTGAAGCGGTATACTAGGGGTTCCCCTTTTGGGTTTTTGATCTTTTTTTTAACCATTTTCATTCGAATTTTTATAACCCGACAAACAGAACGCGCAAAGGGGAAATGGGCTACTTTGAATTAAGACACCAAAACAGGCCCCCAAACCCGTTCCTGTCTCCTTTCCCAAGGAATCCCCAAAAGGGGGAAAAATTCGCAGGGGATTCGGGGAAACGGGGCCTATGCAAAATCGGGTAAAGCTATGCAAAAAACTCGAATGGTAAATGTCATAGCTTCTCAGTGATTTTATATCATGTTTTAAACTTTTTCATTCTTCTATAAAGTGCGATTGATATTTTTTTTTTTTGAAACCGGAGCCAGTGCTGGAATATTTTCCCCTTTATTACCTTGCATTTTGGGGGGACTTTACAGCCAGAGGTTCTTTCCCCACCCTTCACCGTGTATGGGGGGAGCTGCCGCGGACCCCAAACTAGCCTGAGATTCCCGGTGAGCCCTTTTTTTTTCAGTTCCTTTTTTTGCTATATATGCAAGTCGAAACCCCTATCGAAACGTGAAAAGCGAAAATAGAAGGGCACAGCGGCTCCCGGGAAAAATCTAAGCTTTTACCGTGGAAAGTCTTTGGGGCCACTTTCCTTTAAACAATTCCCTTTTTTGGGGCGGGCCAAGAAAAATTTTGGGGGCAGCCATCAAAAAATCCCGACCCTCAGTGGAGAATCAAATTTCTTCAGAGACTTTTGGGGTTTTCTGAAAGGCAGTTTTTTTTCCCGTCCATTTCATCAGTGGGCCTCATATTAAAAAAAGGGGAAAAAGGGGCTCTCAATTTTCTTTCCTTCCCCCCATTAAAATTCTGGCTAAAAATCCAGTGGGTTAACCACCCCCCGGGGTTTTGGTGGACTCTGGGGCCCAAGGGGGCAACTTCCCTGGATTTTTTCCTTTGCCCCCAAAAGGCAAAGGGGGGTTAAAAAAAAAAATTTCCCGAAAAAAAATCTCCCCGTGGGGGAAAGGGAATGAAATTGGGGCTCCATTGAGCTCAAGGGGCCCGGGATAAAAAGGGATTTCCACTTTGAAATCATTATGGCCCCCCACCCATGAAAATCCCCTTTTCATTCCGTTGGGTTCCCTTCCCGCCGCACTTTTTCCGCCATTTTTTGGCCCCACCTTGGTTTCAAAATCGCAGAACCCCGGGTTTTCAACTGGGGAAAACCCAAAGGGGATAAGCTTCCCCGCAAGGATTTTGTTCTTCCAAAAAGCTCATCTGAACCAAAAACCCTGAAGATCCATTCAAGACAATTAAAAAAATGGAGCAACCCCCTGAAAACAAAAGGGAAATTTTCGGAGTTTGCAGGGAAACAAAATCCGACAAGCTTCCCCCCACAAACCCACCCCTTTACGATTGGGCCCCCTAGACTTTGCTTCCCGGGGCACCATACCTTTCGGTAACAACTACCCTCTGGGCATGTTCCTGGGAAATTTTAAAAACCCCCCAAGGGCTAATAGAGGAAAAAACCCGGCTAAAGGGGTTTTTATCTGTTCCTTCTTCTTCACCAGCCGGGGCTTCCTAATTTTTTTTTGTAAAAAAAAGGGTGGGCCCTTTAAAACCCTTGCTTTTATTACAGAGAACTTAAAAAAAAATCACAATAAAAAAAAAAGTTTTTTTTTACCACTTATCCTTTAACTTCTGGAGAGGTGCGACATGCCAAATTTTTTCCCAAAAAATTAAATCCCAAAAAGGGGGGGCGCCCCCAACCCAAAATTTTTCCCTAATTTAATCTGGGACGAAAGGGAAAAACTGGGGCCTTTTTTTTCACATTACGGACACTTTGTGTCATGCCTTTTTTACCTTTGTAATCCCCCGCCACCTTCCAACTTTTCCCCAACCCACTCCCTTTAAGGAGATCTTCTGGACCGTTTCCCTAGTCATCTTTCTGGACCCATATCCTCATTTTTTTCCAATTCCCAAAGGAAGGGAACCAACCCAAGGAAAATTGAAAAATTGTTTTGAAAAATTTTGGGGGGAGAATCATTCCCTTTCTTTTTCCAAAATTTAAAAAAAGTGAATTCCCCAGAAAAAGAACCCCAAATTTCCCTTTGGGTATGTAAAATTTTACCTCATGGTTTCAAATGGGGGTCTAGAAGACAAAAACAATAGTGGACTTTTTCCTTTTCCCCCGAAACATAAAACATGTTTCAACGTTTTTATAGGTTTTGCTAAATTTTTATAGACGCTTTTATCAAAAATTTCTCTGAAATAATTTCTCCTTTCACACAGTTTAAATAAGGGAAAAAAATTTCTTTTTTTTGGTCTCCTCAAAGCACAAGAATCCTTTTTTCCCCTCCCAAAAGGGGCCCAAAATCACTACGGCCCCTGTATTAGTTTTATCCCCGACCCAGAACTTTGCCTTTTATTGTGGAGATGGACGGGTTCAGGGCTGTGCTTTTAGGGGGTATTACTTAAACTCAAGGGGAATAGGGGGACAAGTGTTTATTTGCAAACCTTGTTTCGTTTTAACGCCGACGTTTATTTGGAAAGAATTTTGATGTGGGGAATAAAAAACTCTTAGGGGTTTTTGTTGCAAGGGCCCTTTTAAAGGGAAAGGGGACTTTATCTTCCCAAGGGGGCCTCACAAAAAATAATAGTGTGGGGCTGACCACCGTAATTGGAAAATTTTTTAGGTTTTGCCAAGTGTCTGTCTCCGTAAGCTCGTTGGAGATTTTCCTTTAACCAATTAACTTTATAATCTCATACAAGGGGCCCCGATCCTTTGTAATTTGGGAAGGGGAGTGCTTTATCAAGAAGTTCTCCAGGATTCCCCCCACCCCCAATTCCACCCAAAACCCCTTGTTCCAGAGTCTAATGTTGTGGGAGGGAAATTTAAAAATAAGGACTTTCTTTAAAGAGTAAAAAGGGGGCCTTGACACCGGGTTCCCCATCTCCCCCATCCCCAGTTTATTTCCGTTTTGTGCTTAAAAAACAAAATGTGGACCCCCTGGGCAGCCCGCTTTATATACCTGAAATAGTAAGGGCTGAAGATTTGGAAAGGGTAACCCACGATTTTGAAGATTTTTCCGGTCACAAAAGGGGGGTTTCGAAAAACCAGGAAATTTTAAAACCCCATTCTTTTGGGGGGGCCCAATTATCTACAGGAGGTAAAGAAGTACGTAACATCATGTTTACCAAACCCGTGGGTAGATGCAAAAACTCCAAAGTTTTTTCACCCTCAGGGTTTTTTTACAAAACCCTTTTCCGGGTCCCTCTTCCCCCCCCCCTGGGGTTCTATTTTTCCTTTGGGCTTCATCGTAATCTACCTACCTCTTTAAGGGGGAAAAATTTCAAATTTTATGGTAGTTTTACCGACCACCAAACTTTCAAAATTTCATTCCATGTAGGCCTACCCTTGCCAAAGGGTACAGCGGATCTCTAAATCCCGAATGTTTTTGGGGCCTTCATTGGGGTCCCGGGTGAAATTTTTTCTCGGGGTCGGGGGGTGCAAATTTTCATCCAAAATTTTGGGGAAGTTAATTGGGGGCAGCACTGGATATTGATCTCAAAAAACTGGGCAACTGCCTTTTTTCACCCACAATTTTTAATTTGGGCTGGGCTGAAAAAGGGACGAATCAGACCCTGGAACGGGACCTGCGATGTTATATTTGCCATTTACAAGATGAATTTGGGTTTTATCTGCTTTCCCGTGGCTGAATTTTTATACAAAAATTCCCAAAATTTCCTTTTACCAAACAGACTCCAATTTTTTGAAAATTTGGGGATAAACCCTCCAAATTTTCTTTCCCAAACCCCCGCTGGTGGCCCCTATTTCCACTGCCACAGGAAATGATTTTCTGATTACACCAAAAATTTACAGCTACTAAAAGGAAACACTAGAGAGGGGTTAAGAAAAAATAAGAAGATACAGATAAAAGCGCAAAATAACCCGCACCAACTTTCAAAGGGGGGATAAGGGATGGGGTGCTACCAGAAAAAGTTAAACTTAGGTTTTCCTTTTAACACCCCAAATGGGGGCAGAATTTTTTCGGGCCATATAAGATCAACAAGATAATAAGGGGCCAGTAATTTTTCGGGGGTCAAACTCCCGATAAACTAAGAGGGGGGCATCCTGTCCTTTTATGTGTCCCCACTTTAAAAACCCGTCCCTTTCCCAACCCCTTTTTATGGAGTGTTCCCCCCCCTCCTGATACGTTTGGAAAATAGAAAGGTCAAGGGGCAGTTCGTCGTAGACAAAAATTTGGGGCTTAGAATTATCCCGGGGAAACCCGCTACAATACCTTATTAAAAATTTGGGAAGGTTATGGGTCTGAGAAAATTCGGGGGAACCTGAAGTAACATTAATGCTCCCCGACTGATAAAAAAAATTTCATCAAAGACATCCGGAGAAAAACCCAAGTCCCCGGTTTGCCAGAGGGCCGCTTTTTTAGGTGGGAGTTAATGTCAGGAAACTCCTGTATGCCTTGGAACTTACTAACTGGGGTTTTGCCCTAATTTTTCCTTCAGTTTAAAATGGTGGATTGTTTTCCCCAGCTGGTTTCCAAACTTGTTTTTCCCCCGTTTCCGTTCCTGGTTCCTAATAAAATCCTCAAGCCCCTTTTGTTCACTGCTTGAGTATTGGCTTACTCCTTTTCCAAATCCTTTTCGCCTTTTTAAAAATTGCCGGGCCCCGCCTTGTTCCTGTTATTGCAGTTTAAACCCTTTTGGGGTAACCCATTTTTCCTGCTGTTTGCTTTCCCCCGGGTTAAAAATCTGCTCTTCTGACCAAGGGAGGGAAACCCCTTACCTTTTCCCGGGACCCCCCTATCCACCGCCTCCCGTTGGGGGTTTTTTACCTGGCCCTTTTTATTGGGTTCCAGCAGTTTACACCATTTTCGTGAACACTATGGGGGGGGTAATATGTGGGCATGGTATGGTGGTATTATTCAGGGCACTATTTTGGTGGTTTATATGTGGTCATGGTGTTAAAGTTTAAGACAGTCACTATGTGTTGAAAAAATGTTTGTCCCTGGGTGTGGTTTAAAGTATTCAGTCCCCTATTTGGGGGGTGAATGTGGGGTTGTGGTAATTTTTTCAGTCACTTTGGGGGTGGTGAGATGTGGTGTTTTTGGGGAATTTTTCATTCCCCTATGTGGGGTGAGATGTGGTGGGTTTTGGTATTTTTTTCAAACACTATGGGGTGGTAATATGTGGTTTTTGGAGGTATTATTCAGTCACTTTGTGGTGGGGAGGGTGTGGGGGGTTGTGGTATTAAATTTAGTCACTATTTTGGTGGTAAATTTTGGGCATTGTGTGGTGGTTTTTATTCAGGGCCCCTATGTGGTTTAATTTAAAAAGTTTGTTTGGTGTGGTGGTAAAATTTTTCAGTCCCCTTTGGGTGGGGATTGTTTGGGGTGTTGTGGTATTATTTTAATTTACTATGTGGGGGGGTGTATGATTCTTTGGTTTTGGTGGTATTATTCAGTCCACTTTGGTTTGGGGGTGAATGTGGTTGGTTTTTTGGGGATTATCAGTCACTATGTGGTGGTGGAGATGTGGTTTTGTGGTTATTTTTTAAACACTATGTGGTGGTAATTGTGGTTTTTTGGGGTATTATTTTAGCCCCTTTTTTGGTGGGTGAAAAGTGGTGTTGTGGGATTATTCAGTCCCCTATTTTGGTGGTGATTTTGTTGGGCTTGGTGTGGTTTTATTATTCGCACCCATTGGTTTGGGAATATTTGGTTTTATAGTTGGTGGTTTTTATTCAGGTCCACTATGTTTTGGTGGTTAAAAATGGGTCCTGGGGGTTGTTGGGATTATTCAGTCACTAATGTTTTTTTAAAAAATGTAGTCATGGTGTGGTGGTATTAAAATTTAGCACTTTGTGGGGGTTTTAGATGTGGGGTTGTGGTTTTTAAATTTAATCCCCAAAGTGGTTGGGGGAAATGTATTTATGGTGTGGTGGTATTATTTAGTCCTATGTTTGGTGAATTTTTTGGGCAAAAATGTTGCGGTAATTTTTTGCTCCTTTTTATAGTGGTATCATTGATGTATTAAAACTTGGTTTGGTCAGTTAAAAATTATGATGAAAATTCCCCCCTTGTATACGGTATTATGTGGTTCACTGTAAAGACCATTTTATTAGGGTTTTAATCCACAGAAAATTGGGCTTTTTATTATTTGTTTGGATTTCTTTTTTTGAGGGGGGCCAGCAAACAATTTGGGGAGCGTTGGGGTTCGCGGACAAGGGCGTGAAAACAAAACTTTTTAGCTCAAGTCCGGGGGTTTTCCTGGGGTTTTTTTTTAGAAGGTTGGAAAAAACAAACACAAACAAAAACAAGCCGTTAAACTTCAAAGGGAAACAGAAAAAAAAATACAATGCTGTTCAAAACTTTTTCCCCCGGGGGGGGCATCTCCATGGGCCCCTTTTTAAACCCGCGTCCTTACCCAAAGGGGCGGAAAACTGCTAATAAATTTAGCCATCCCAGCTCCCAAGACCCCCCAAGCCCCCAGAGTATACCGTGGAGGATTGGGCACGTTAATTGGGAGCCTTTTGAAGGGGGTCCCCCGGGGAGCCCGTGGCGGTAAAGAATACCGCGAGAGGTCTGCAAACAGAGGCCCTGGCCCCCCATCCCTTTGGGCCCGGGCCCACCCGCTACCCCTGAAAAAGACTTGGGGCATTTCCCCGGTCCCCCCCATTACCCCCAGCGGCCCCGAATTAAACCCGGGAGGATGGGGGGAGCGAAGGGGACTGGAAGGAACCGGGGGGGTTTTGGGGTGGACAGGGGGCCTGAAGAAAGTGACTGCGGGCCCCCCCAAAACATCACTTTACCCACCCGGGCGGTGCGCAGCTGAAAGGAAGGGGGTAGGGGCCCCGACAAGGGGCGGGGGCGGGGCCCCCACAGCTGGGAGGACCCCCGGCGGGGGGGCCCCCGGAGTGCCGGCGCGTCACAGGGGGTGTAGCCGGGAGTGATCGGGGGGTGGGGAGCGCCGAGACAAAACAGCCGGTTTAGGGGGATTTTGGCGGGGGTGCCCCAAAAGCCAGCATCGCTTCCCAGAAATGCACAGCAGGGGCCTGATTTCTCAAGGGGTTAAAAAATAAAACCCCCCCCTGAGCGTTTCTGGGCCCCAAGGGCCCAAAAAATCTTTTTTCCCAAAAAGCAGGGGGGGGCGATAGGGGGACCCCTGGGTCTACTTGGGGGCTTGATTTCTGACCCTTTTTATTCCACCCATTGACTGTTTTTGGGACCCCAGGGCTCACCACAGCAACTGCCTTGGGGGAGACTTTTTCTTAGGGTCCCCTACCCTTTATTTCACACGTTTTTTGCAGGTTTATGCTGCCAAACCCAACGCTATTTTTTTGACACACCGGAAGCGAAAAAGAGATCTTTGGGTAAATTGTTACTCCCCCCACCCACCCCCCCTCAGCCCCTTTCCACAAACCCGCCAAAAAGTCCCCCTTCCCAATTGTTTTTAAAAAGCCCGCGTCAGCTAAAAAAAAAAAAAAAAAATCTGCTGCCACCCGCTGGTTTAAAGTTAACACTGCACACCCTCCCACAGTGAAAAGGGCCTTTGGGGTTAAACCTATGCCATCTAAATTTTCCCGGAAAATGATACAGCAAAATTCCAAACCCTCAACTCCCTGGGGGGAAAAAATTCCTTCCCTCCTGCCTATGTGAGGGTTGGAAGTCTTGGGGGGGTTCTTCCTTATGTAAAATGCTCATAAAATTGCATATATTGGGCAAGTCCTTTTCTCACTAAGAAACATCAGCCCCTGAAACCCCATGTTAAAAAGGGCTTAAACTTAAAAACCATAACTCCGGGTGAACCGGCCCCACAAGGAATTAAATTATGGACAAATTTTTTCGGTTTTTTTGGTCCACCCCCAAAAAGTTAAAGCCGGGTCTCAAACGTCGGGTTAACGGAAAAAAGTACCCGCCCCACTTCAATACAAATCGGGCCCCACTATAAATCAAATCCAAACAAAACAAAAGCGGGAAAAACCCAAAACTGGGCCCTGGCACAATTTACCCCCCATCAAAAGCGGAAGGGGTTTTTTACAGATTTTCAACATCCCTTTTTCCCCAACCCCGGCCTTTCCCCCCCCGGGGGTTTCCGCAGCCCAGGGCCCTTTGGGGATGGAAAAAAAAGAAGTTGGGCCCCGACTCATACTCCCTTCCTGGATAAAAAAATAGGGTCTCCTCCAGGGTTGGTTTTAACTCGGGGTTGGCCCCAGGGTCCCCAACCCAAATCGCAGAAGCTGGCGGAGCTGGAGGGCCCCACCCGGGCCCCGGGAAAGGAGAAATAAAACACCAGGATCGACGGAACATTTTTTCTTAAACCCCAAAAAGGGTGTGGGTTGAACCTGCAAAGCAAAAAACGACCTTGGGAAAATGTGGCCAAAGGGCAATAACCTTGATTTTATTGGCATTTCCCGGAAAATGGTCCCGGGGAGAGGAAATCGCCCCATACCTTACCACGAAAAACCCCCAAACCACCGCATGGGTTTGGACACCCCCAAAAGACCCCCCTTTTTTCGAAATGGGGTTTTTCCCCCGCAGGGCAGCAATGGGCCGAAAAAAAACAACCTCGGGCCCGGGTTTTTGCCAAATTTCAAAATTTGGGGGCAAAACAAAGGGTTAAAAAAAACCCCCTTTGAGCCCTACGGGCCCAAAAGCGCAGGCGAGGGGGTGGAGAACGAAAGAATACTAAATTTTCCGGACTTCCCCACTTTCAAGTCACGCAAAAAAAACGTAAAGCGTTTCATCCCCCTTTTTTTCCAGGGACCTTTCATTAGTCCTTGGGGGAAACAGATTCCAGCTTTCCCCCCCGCGAAGTTGAGAGTGGTGGAGAAAGGGGGAGGGGGGTTCCATATACGGGCCGGGGCCCCAGGATACAATGCGACGCTTCCTTTCCCAATGGGACCTGTTTTAGGGGTGCGGGCGTCTGAGCGGTATGATTAAGGGTTTTTCCTGTTTTTTAGTTCTTTTTAAAAATGTTAAATTCGAAAGAAAATCGGGGATTTTCTTTTTCGCTCTTCCCCCCCTCCCTTCCCTTTTTTCCCCCTCTTTCCACCTTTTTCCTTTCCCCCAAAACCCTTTTTTTTTGGGGAAACCTTGCCTTTTACGGGCAGGGCAGAGATTTGCAGGGAAAATTTTTTCCCCCTTTTTGCTTGTCTTTATGCTCAGTAATTTAAATTTTTAAACGTATGGGGGGCGCCCCCCCCCCCCCCTTTTTTTTTTTTGGGGCTTTGGGCTTCACAAAAAGGGTTTTTAAAACCTTTTTCTTACAACTTGTTTTAAAATTTTTTTGTTTGCAACTTGGGCCCCAAAACGGGGCCAAAGTTTTTAAAGTTGGTTAGGGAAATGCTTTTATGTATTTGTTCTTGTTTGTGTCGGTGCGCTCCTCCTCTCTCAAACTCGGTGCAGGAAAGTTTTGGGGTGGTTTTAAGGTGCGGTGCCCCTTTAAAAAAAAAAGTGCGGGGCCCCCCCCCCCGGGGCCCACTTTGGGGGAGCATTGGGGGGCGCTCGCTGGGAAAGCCTTTCCCGTTTTTTCCCAATTTTTCCCGGTTTTTTGGGCCCATCTTGGGAGCTCCCCCAAGTGGGACCCCGGGATGGGGTTTCCCCTGAGGCGGACGAGGGGGGCGGGGCTCCCTTTGTGCCACTTTAAACTTGTGCCTGGGAAAGTGGCAGGTTAAACATCCCGGAAAAACGCAAAAGGTATGACACATATGAAACGATCAAAGGGGAGATGTGTTCTTCCTACAAGAAAAACAATGGCAAAGGGATAGGTTCACCCAATTTGAGGCTCCCCCGGTGGATCCACTGATAGTGGCAAAATATCACTTTAAAAAACTAGAGGGGTGGCAATTCCCTTTTGGGGAAAGGGGGCACTGGCAGGGCAAAAGAAGGGCCAATATTTTATCCCCTGGTTTGAATTTTTATAACATGAAGGGCCTTTTGGGGAAAATGTATATACAAACTATGCCCAAAGTCAAAACGCCCTGCGGGGCAGTCAGGGGTTTTTTTAATAAAACCTTTTGTGGGTTTTTTTATCGCCCAAAAAAGCACTTTCCCAACCTCATATTTAAGGGGGGTTTTTAACACAGTCCTTGACCCTATAAATTGGGGTAGATCCAAACCCAACCCCCCGGGGGGAAAAACACTCCTAAGGGTTTTTACTTAGAGGAAACCCGGGCCCGGTTTGATGGAAGTGTTTTTACTTTTGGAGAGCGGTGAACCGGACCTCACGCACCTACACTTTCTACTTCCCCCCAACCCATGCGTCGTTTTTCCCCGCATAAAACATGGGGCCCCAGTATTTTTTGTTCCTTTAACCCCAATGTAGTCACAGCTGACAAATTTTGGCCCCCTTGTGGTCTCAACCTGCTCCCATCACAATTTCTTAGGGGGCCCCACCTCAGTCGTAGGGAACAGACCTGGGGGATTCCCAACGTATCTTCATCCCTTTTTGGGCGTTTTTAAAGGGGCTTTTTTTCAAGATTCAATGGGTGCAAATTTTTTGAAAAAAAATGCGAAACCACAAACCAAATACCCCCTTTTGTGGGCCCCACAGCAAAAGCCCGTATAAAAGCGGGCATATTAAACCCTATGTCAGCATTAAAAAGTAAGGCCCTTGCAGCAGAATTTTTGGGAAAATGGGACTCTAGCTTGCGCCAATTCCCCAAACCCCGGGTTTTTTGGGAGAAACCCCACAGTTGCAAATTTAACAGCACTTTGTTGAAACACAGCACCTTTTTTAATGCATTCCTCCAGGGGGGGAAACTAAGGCCAACATACAAAATGCAGCGAAACCCGTTTCTATAAATGTGGGAAAAAGGAAAGGGCAAACTCTTAGCGAACACAGCAAAGCCTTTGGGGGGGCAGGCCACCGATAGCGGGAATAAAAAACCCCGCCTCAGGGGGGATCTTGACGGATCATAGGGGCTTTGAAAAAAGGGGGGTTCTTTAGTTTTAAAGAGACAATTTATGGGGCCCCCCATGTGATTTTCTAGAAGGTTACCTCCTTTTTAGATTAATTGTCAATGGGCCCCAAAAATTTCTGACGAACCGCGGACCCCCCCTTGAGGCTGAGATACAGAGGGGGGAGGTGCGGGAGTGGTTTTAAGGGGCTTTGGAAAAAAGGAAAAACTTCCCGGAACCGGACGGTTTTTCGGGGGGAATTCTATTAAAAATTAAATTAAAAAGAGGAAACTATCCCCCCTCTTAGCAAAAACTTTATTTGGGATTTTATAAACCCCAAACTATGAAGTAGATGCTTTTCCCTGAAATTTACGCACTATACGGCTATTTTTTAAACCCCAAAAAAACCCTAAAAATTTCTGACTTTTATAGGGCCCGACTCCTTGTTAAAAACAGGATAAAAGATTTTAGCAAAGGGTTTGTGGCCCACCCCAGGAGCAAACTTTTTCTGCCCCAAATAATTCACCCCTGCAGAAAGGTTTCATAGAAAAAAAGACCCTTTCGAAAAAAAGTTCATTTGGGGGGCCTTAAACAGCCTTTTTCCCCCAGGGGGGATGGGGGGAGGAGCATCCGGTTTTCCATTTTTCTTCTTTGTCTTTGGCCCAGAGAAAAGGGTTTTTTATAAGGTTTTTGGGCCCTTTTCCCGGATGCCCCCCCTTTTTTTGGGGCGGGTTTTTTGGGGGCCTCTTGCCAGCTTCCCTTTCCCAAAATGCACTCCAAAATCCCCAAGGAAACCCGCTTTTTTCAAAAAACACAAATAAACACCATTATTGAAACCCTTTTTTGGGGGGCCCCCCCGGGGGGGTACCCCCCTCACCCCCAATATTTAACCCGTCTATTGATCCACAAAACCTTTTTCATATTACTCAGGGGCACCCCTTTAAAAACAGGTATCCTGTCCCCCAAATAGGGGAAAATCAGGGTCACAGCATATGCCTTTACATGGGCTGCTGATGAACAGGAACCCCAACAGAACCCGCACCCATTCTTGATGAAATTAAGGCGTGGGATTTCATCAGGGGAACACGATTAAAAAGTAGTTAAAAAAAAAGAGGGAATGCTTTTAAAAGGACCGGCTTTAAAACCCCTTTGGTCAAGGACTCAACCCCATCCCCTGGTGTTTAAAAAGGGCCCCCAAATATTTAGGGATCGGGGTTTACCAAACTTCCCAGCAATTTGTACTCGTTAATATGGGCAAAAAAAAAAAAGAAAAACCTTGTAAAAAAATGTGAAGGGATGGGCTGATCTTCCCCCTCTCCCCTTCTCTGGGAGGGTAAAATTTAAACAAAATGGTTTGGAATTCCCCGACTTTATTATCTTTCCCCTTTCTGCCCGTTTAAACTGCGACCCGGGGGGGTGAGAAAATAATTAAATCAAATATAGGAAATTTATTTGGGGGGCAACCAAAAGGGCCGTATTCCTTTGCCTTTATACCTTCAAAAACGGATTGCACGGTTGGTTTTGGGATTTCCCAACCCTCCGTTTTTTTATAATTTTGCGGCCCCCAGGCCCCTTTTTCCCTTTCGGACTGGGCCCGGTCTACAGCGACTTTTACAGATACCCCCTTTGGGTTTAGGGGGAAAAAGGGGTGCCGAAAAAATTTCACTTTTTTAATTTTGTTCATTTACTGTACGACAAATTTCCCCCCGGGGATAAAAATGATGAAAATGCTCATGCCGGTTTGGAGGGCTGGGGGGAAAGGGTTGGCAACTTAAAAAAAATGAACCCGGGGGTTTTCCCCCCTAAATTATCTTTAATAAGTAAACCAAATTTTTTAGGGGGGTAAATTCCACAAACCTTTAGAATTTGGCGCAGCTTTGGGCTTGGAAACAAAAAAAAACATTTTTTTGCAAAACCCCCGACAAATAAACAACTTAAAACTATCTTTTGAGTTCCGGGGGCCTTTAAAGCCACCGCCCCCAATTTTCCTTTTTTTAAAAAAAACCCCGTTGCTATGTAATTTTTGGGTTGAACCCACACCCTTTCAACCTGCAGAAAAAACGTGGCCCCTTTTATCAAATAATTCCCCAAAACCCCCCCACAAGGGGAGCGCAGTTGTCTACAAAATTTTTCAAATACCTTCTTTTAGGATCTTGGGGGAAAAGACAAAATCCAAAAATTTGGCTAGCTAAGTGGAAGAAAACGGGGGTTCTGATTCTCCCCCATTATGATACTGAAAGGGAAAATTTTAAAGAAGCACATAAAAATTTTCTACCGATGACTAGATATTTCTTAGGGTGGGTTTATGAAGGTAGCACATAAAAGCCTATCTTACAAACCCGTTAGGGGCATCGTATGGGAAAGGTTCCCCAACCCGGGCTGTGTTTCAAATGTGGGGCCCCACCCGGGGACCCCCTACCCCCCTTTTTGGGATTGGCCCCTTAAATAAAGAATTCTGGGGCCTGTAAACGGAATACATGGGCCAAATCTTTGAATCTTGGGGAAGGGGTGATCCAACTCTTCTTGGGCATTGTTTTTGGGGTAATTGGGGCATGGAGGATGGATTACCCAATCCTTTTAAAAAAATAGGCATGTTTGGCCCGGGGCCGCAAAGGGTTTTTGAAGGTTGGCTTCAGGGCCTTAGGGCCCCCCCTTAAGTTTTATTTCAGAGTAAAAAAAAACTTTTTAATCAAAATTGGGACTGGGTCGAGGGGCCACTTTGCAAAAGGAGCCCAAAAGTAAAAAAGTTCCCTTTTACTATGGAAGAAATACAAAAGATACACCCTTTTGAAAAGATATTTAAAAGGGGTTTTTCCACTTTAAAAATTTATTCATATTACCCCAGTCCTGTTTTCCTTTTTTAAATTTGAATTTCAGGGGTGTGTTTTTCTGGGGTTCCACTAGGCTGGGAGAAGAAGCCAGGGGCCCATAGTTTTTAAAAAAAACCAGTGCGTCCCGCCTATCAGGAAAAGATCAAACAGGTCTGTACTAACAACCTGAGGGCTATGCAAAACCCTACAAGAGGAGTTTTCTAAGGGAAAAGGTAGGGGCAATGGTAATGGAAACAATTGCAAAGGACTTTGTTTTTGCCCAAGGGTCTTTAACAAGAAAAGCAATCCTTGTAAGTGAGGGCAAAACCCCCCTTTTAAAGGGCCCCATAAAACGTTTCTTTGCAAACTTTTTGGGACCAGGGCAGACCCGTTGGGCAGGTGCCGATCCCATCAATTTTTTTTGGGGAAGGGGGTCGATCCCCAATGAGGTTTATTTTGGGTTGCCCTTGAACAAACCCACGGGAAAGGGGTATTAAACCCCCTACTGGGACTAATGTTGCCCGTGGCTCGTGGGGCAAAACGTGCCCGCTAGTTTTTTTTGGGTTCCCGGGCCCGGGGGGGGTGAGGGCCCCACACTCGGGGCCTGCCCGGGGGAGAGGAGACTGAGAAGCCTTCGCAATTTCAAAAAGTTATTTTTTAAATGTTTTTTCCCCATTTTTACTTGAAATGTAAATTTAAATTTTAAAATTCGTGCCTAAAAACTGTGTGATGTTTGTTAAACAAAAAAAAAATGGGAACTGTCCCCTTTATGTAAAAACCCTTTTTTTTTTCCGTAAAGTTTTTTGGGCATTTCATTTCCCGATTGCCCTTTTGTGTAATTTCCCTTTTTTTGGGATACTGTTTTTTGTTTGTTTTTGGGTGGGTTTTCAAGGATAAATTTTCAATAAAAACAAAATAAAAAAAAAAAAAAAAAAAAAAAATACCTGCCCCGGAGAGCTCTCACTAGACACAGGGTTCCCTTTTACTTTGTCCTTAATACAGCTCAGTATTTCAAGGGGAAGGTTCTTTTTGCACGGGGTCTTTCCTCTCAGCACAGAGTATACAGCAGAAATATGTGGCCCGCAGAACCCGGGCTTTTTAAATTGGGGTTTATCCCGGGCCCCACCCGGGGGGGGGGGGAGGGCCCCCCACCCTTCTCTTTGAACCCCCTCCCGGAAAAGCAGACCCAGACCAAAAAAACGGGGTTGGAACGCTTTATACCAAACATGTCAGTAAAAAATAAAACGTTTCTGCAAAAACAAACTGTCCGGCTTCCCCTTTACCGAGAAACCCGGCTTCATCGGTTTACACGCATAAATCCACATACTCCCCAAGGCCCCATTTGGAGAGGGATTTAGGAGGAAAATATTCCCCTCAATAATGCCGCTTGGGCCCCTGGGCCCCACATACCCTCCCCCCCCGTTCCCAAACCTGTGGGGGGCGGAAAACTTTTTAGCTACCCAAAAAGTGCGTTCTTGAAAAGGGGCGTCGCATTGCCCCTGCAGTCTTCCTGCCCTATTTCTCTACAGAAAAAAATGTAATTTTGCCCGTGTCAGGAACCCCTCCCGGTAACCCTAGGGGGTTTTTTTCCTCCTTTTTGCGGACATCCAGGTTTGAGGGTGAGTGGTCCCGTGATCAACCTGAAAAAAAGGGGCCCCATAAGGAAAATACCTTTAAAGGGAAATTTGAGGGGGCCCCCTTTATGGGCAAACACTCCCCGCTCCCCCCAATTTCTGTAGTTCCTCCTTTCCCCGGGGTTTTACTTAAGTAAAGTTTTCTGGGTGCTCTTCTCCGTCTACTTCCTGGGGGAAACACTGGGACCCCGCCCCAAAAAGATGCAAAACGTCTGTACAAAAAAACCCTTTTTAAAATTTTGGGGGGGATCAGTACTTTGGCCCTTTTTCAAAGGGCCAGTTTTTAAAACCCTTTGGGGTTTCCCTCTCTGGGCCCCGGGGGTTTCCCAAGTTACCATGACAGATTTACTTTTTTTTTTGTCAGGTCGGTTTATGGGGGGCTATAATGGCAAAGTTTGGGGATGAAAATCCGATAGTAACCCCGGGTACCCAAAAAAGGGCCCCCACCTGCCTTTTTGGGTTTTGGGTTTGTGGGGCCAAACCCCTGTATCGGGGCCCCCAAACCTTTTTAATCTGAAAGGGTTTGGGTTACACCCCTACCTATGAAAGTAACCCAAGGGGCCCGGGGGGTTCTTCCCTTTCCCAAATCACATTTCTTAGGGTTTGCTGTTAGTCCAGCCTCCCCCAAGGAATTAAGTTACGGGCTGCCACCCTTCAGGTAGATGGGCTGTCCCAGTCCTCACTAACAGATTATGTTATTCATACAGTTATGCCGAAGCATATCGACGATGGGGGCTTCGAGGATGACATCCATAATCTTTGGAAGGTGGCCGGAGCCCCATGCAAACACGGAAAGGGCCAGCAGACATACTTGTGAAACAGCCCATTACCGGAGTGTAGCAAAAAGCTGTTCCTTCTCTTTGGCTTGGCATCCCATGTGAGGGGAACTTGCCAGTAGCCATTGAGTGAGGTCAAGAGTAGAAAAAATATCGTTGAAGGACCTAACTCTAAATTAGCTCATCGACCCTTGGCATTGGGTACGCATCAAAAAACTTGAGACTTCGTTAAGCTTCCGGAATCATTACAGGATTGCAAACGAGCCCTCCGGCTTTGGGCTTTGGGATTAGCACAATGGGGCTTGACCACTCACCTCCGTGATTTTCAATCACCCCAAGGTATAACATCTTCTTGACCTCCTCAGATATGGACCAGTCTGCAGAGTTCATGGAAACCCGGTAAAGTTTTAAATGAACCCTTACACCTGGGTCGTCGACAATGTCATGTTTAATTGACTTTAGTCCTCCATGATAAACTCCGAGAACACATCCTTGTTCCTCTGTATGAAACTCCCGGGTTTCCTGCTTCTGAGACTTTGAACTGGGGATCTGATACACCACACCTCTGGGACTAGACTATGGGGAGTACTCACTGCAGCCAATGTCTCTCGGTCCTTCCAAGGTTTTAAGTAAATTAACATGCGTTACAGTTGTTTTGGCTTACGTTTCTACCCGGGATGGTACCACTTTGTAATTACTTACCCCACTTTCATCCACAACTTCATAGGGGTCCTTGCCCACTTTGCCTGAAATTGCTCTTTCTAGGGATGGGAACCCAAAACTAGCACACTCCGATCCCCAGGGTTGTTAAAGCTCCTTACTTTGGCGACCTGTTATATACCGGCCTCTGGGGCCTTTGCGCCTGTTGTAAGTGTTCCACTAACGGTGGGGCATAACCGCTGCTAATTCGGTCTTCTTGCATTTAGGGATGTGCCAAATTACGCTCCTGTCGGGAGTGGGACTATTGCTCCACACGTCTCCTCTGGACTATATCAAGGGAGTCCGTGGGCGTCTGCCATCTTAGACTAATTCAAACAGGGGAGAAGACCCTGTCGAGGACCTGTGGACTCGCGGCTGAGATCATCAATATGCAGCAGCAGTCCAGTCCTTCCCATCCAATATGACCACCCTTTCTCTTTTGCATTACTTTTAGTGTTCTGGGTTCTGGGTTCTGGGTGGGTAACATGACATACCTTAAACATCACTATTACATCTACAAGTCGATGTTCTACTTGTTTCTGACAACAAGTCCGAATAAATGGAAGTCTCTCCCCCAGAATCACTGTGTGCATGAGGGATAAAACCACGCACCACTCCATGACGCAGGGCCCAGTCCGCAAGGGTCTACTAGTTTCCGAAAGCTGTAGGGTAATCCTTGGTGTCACCCGTGGAGCACAGGACCCAATTAACAGTACCCGTGATGGATGTCGGGGCGATCAGGATGGCATGCTCCAGTTGACTTGAGACTTCGAGGTTCCAGTAGAGAGCTGTCATGAAAAGTCATTCACCTTTATCTGATCAGAGTTGTGAGCTGTCTCCAATACAGTCTCTGCAGAGCATACCGGATCGGCCGGGCAAACAAAGACCTCCGTCTAGCTTGTATCACAGTCCATGGGCTCTAGTTGCTAAGGGGACAGTTCGCAGCAACATGCCAGGCCACATACACCGCCACACCATAATTGCGGTCCTCGGTCCCCACGAGGCTCTGCACTTGAACGGACTGCCCAGTTGGGACCTCTCCTCTATGCCGTCTATGATCTCCCTCTATGCCACCTACCCCTTGGGACACTTCTACCCCCATGTGATATGGGACGCCTTATCAGACATCTCAGGCGGTTTGCTGTTACCAGGGTTGGAGCGTCCAGAAGGCCCAGCTTGTTGACAAAGGTCCTCAGTGGCTTTATACCTCATCGAACCGTGGGCTGACGAGGATTGGTTCGGCATCTTTAGGGTCCACTTTGTCCCACCCAGCACTGGATTTTCACTTTTCTTGGGGCGGCAAGACCGGATGAACGTGTCCAGGACAACCAGTTCTCCACTCCATCTGGCCAGTGTCGACTCATCTGGTTGTAGCCACTTTTTCACAAGGTGGACCAGGTCGTACATTGGGACTGGCTGGCAGGTGAGTCAGAGAAGGTCCAGTTTGAAGTACACGTCGGGCCCCGCCGTTGGTGTTTACCCCCAGCGGGGGCACAGGTTCTCTGCCTTTAAATTGGAAAAAGTCCTTGGCATCCGGCTCGCTGAGGTCAATATAGGCCGTTTGGGGTTACTCCCGGTCAGGAAACAAGCACCAACACCCTCAGCCCAGTCAAGGCCACAGGTAGTCTTCATGCTCGGCGCCACCCGTTCAAATGACAGCCAGGATAGGCCTCAACGTCGTCTGTTGGGCGTCATCTTCTGCAGGGGGACGTCTTGTACCGCAGCCACGCGGTTGCGGGAGGGGAAGTGTGCTTGGACGTTCTCCTGCACACTTTGGGCCTCGGTTTAGACTTGCTCCTGCAGCATGCCGGTTAATGTGCTGCTGCATCCTGCAGGGCGAGACGATTGGACTATATCAGCAAAAAGAGTTTGTTTTCAGACGGCCGCTCGCAATGCCTCCTCGTGCCCCTTTGCCTTGTCTGCAGTCATCAGTTGGAGGTGGAGTTGGCCTGGATTATAACTGTTTTACAGCAGTTCATCCATGTTTGAGACCTATTGTTCTTAGCCCTGTTGCCAGCTTTTACCACAGGACATGGGATTTCAGCAAAATCATCTGCGTCAAAAACGTAGTGTATGTCTCTTTTGTGTCCGTTGCCCGAATCCGAAGCACATATGTGAGGGGGCCAGCAAACACAAGTAGGCAGCAAGGGCTTCAGCTGGACTCAGAGACAGTGACACAAAATTCTAGTTCCCAAGTCTGCGTTGCCTGGGTTTATTTTAGCAGGTGCAAAAAAAAACACAAAACACAAAAACAAGCCTTAGCTTCAGGCAAACAGAAAATAAATACCTGCTCTGCAGAGCTCTCACTAGACACATGATTCCCTGTCTAGTCCTTATTACAGCTCTGTATTCACAGCAAGGTTCTTTTGCACGGGGTCTTTTCTGCTGAGACACACAGAGTATACGATCCAGGACCTCATGCTGGTGCAGGACCCAGGCTTTATAGGCCTGAGTCCGCCACTGGGGCGTCGGGAGAATAAGTGGCCCCAGCCCTTCTCTTTGACACTTTTTCTAGGAAAAGCTGACCCAGACAAAAAGCCGATTGGAACCGCTTATACCAAATACATGTCAGTAACATTATCGTTACATGACACAACAAACTGTCCGGCCCCCCTTCACCGAGACCAGGCTTCCTCGGTGACCACGCTTGCTCCACATTACTCCCCAAGGCCGCACCATAGGAGCGCATTCTAGGAAAAATACTATCTACCCTCAATAATGCCGCCGTCGTCACTGTTCACACTATATTTTATACTATTTGTAATGTCCTGGCGGAGGGGACACTCGCTGATATTATGGTTCATGGCTCCATCCTTTCTCCATTTCATGCGGTTGATGAAGTAGTCCTGTCGCACATTAGCATTGAACTCCCTAAAAACATAATCTTTAACCCCTCCAGCTGAAAGTGGGGACGGTTATTGTTCTTTGTTTCATAGGGCAGGCATTTCTCTTCCTCCAAAACACGTGGTGTGCGGTAATGCCAACAAAAACTAAATTATTTGTCTCAATCCAGACCCTCATCAACTTCTCCCAATCGTCACTGAACATCCAGATGTTTAATTGGCCAAACTTCAGGCGGGCTGCACATGCGCCTTTTGAGCAGGGGCGCCCTGCCGGGCACTACAGGATTTTAAATCATTAACGGCGTAATAAGTTACACAATGTTTTATGGTGATTGTGTGGTCCCCAGCTGCATTGAATCAATTAACCAAAGTTCACCCCCTGTGTTAAGTTTTATGGTTGATTCTCTCACTCTCATGATCATGATCCCCCACCGAGGTGAGTTTTGCATGGTGCCCAGATCAAATGTCAAATTGACAGTCATTTTTCTTATTTCTTCTTATTTTTTTACTATTGCACCAAACTGTTGTCCTCCTTCTCACCCAGCGTAATCTACTATGGTTTTTGTAGCCATTCCAGCTTCGTAAGGGTCTATGATCTTGTCCCACTGAAATCCTTAGGAAAGCTCTTTGGTCTTGCCCATGTTGTAGTGGGTCAGAGTCTGGACTGATTGAGGCTTGTGGGCAGTGAGATTTAATAAAGGTGACTATTTAAGGACTGCCTTGTCTTAATGCAGGTAACGAGTTGTATTATTGAATGTCTAACTGCGTCTGTAGGAGCCCAGAAAAGCTTAAATAGTTTTGTAGGGGGGATTCAAATACTTATTTTCTCTCAGCAAAATTGCAAATAAAATTTATAAATATGTTGATTTTCTGGTTTTTTTTTTTTAGTATTCTATCTCTCAATGTTAAAATTAACCTACACTTAAAATTAATAAAATGTTCGATGTCCTTCGTCAGTGGGAAACTTACACAATCTGCAAGGATACAAATACTTATTTCTTAACTGTTATACTCACAGGTCGGTGGAGATACATATTATTACAAGTAGGGATAGGATTCTAGTTGAAAACCATCAGTTTCCCATCCAATTTCTAAAGCCCATCTGCAGGTTTTTTCTCACTCTCTGACATAAATCAGAATAAACTTTCCCGTTTTAGGTAAATTAGGGGAAACCAAAATTATTATATTTGCCAAATGCAGAATAACGAGAGAGAGAGAGAGAAATTTTAAGGCATTTTTATTACTTTTTGAAAAGTTAAAAGTTTCCATACACTGGGATTACTCTTCATTTAAACTTTTTTGGGACCCCAATTGTGATGTGGGTCTTGGAAGCTTTCATAGGTTTATTGGCAAATTGTGTTAATTGGAGACACACAGTGGAGGATTTTAATTCACACCAGAAACACACTTTTTTCTGTGTGTAAAATATGGGAAAGTTAAAAAATCACCCAGATATCGGGAAAGGAAAATTTTGTTCATCTATGAAACAATTATACACAAGTAAAACAAGTGGGAGTTTTTCACCCCCCATTAAGTCGGGAAAGGGAGACGGGTTCTGTGTTCAAAAATTTAACGTGCTTTGGTGCGACATGTGTATGTCAACCAGAAAAAAATGTAAAAGGTCTTGTAAAAGATGCTGGGGGAAAGGGGTAAATTGGGGTCATTACCCACGTACAGCAAAGGACTGTTTAAACAGGGCTAAAAGGCCGTTTCCCCAGGAGAGGCATTACTCCAAAAGAAACATAAAAAACCAGATTCTGTTTGCAAATACACAGGAACAAGGACATAATTTTTTGGAATTTTCCCTTTGGTTTGAAAAATTTAAAATTTAAATGTTTGGCCATATGACCATTGTAAAGGGTCCCCCTGGACGTTCCCCCGGGTCGCGGCGCACCTGTGCCCCCCGTCTGCGGCGCCATTGTGCATGCGCTTGGGGCCCGGGCCCCTGTTCAATTACCGGGCCCCGAAATTCCGGCTGCTTTTGTCTCCCGGCGCCCCTCCCCGTCCCTAGGGCGCGCGCGCTGGCTCGCTAAATTTAAAGGCCAAGGGACCGGTAATTTTGGGGATTGCCGGTCCTGCCCTTATTTAAGCCTGCCTCTTCCTGATCCCCTTGGACTTTAGTGCCATTTGCCTACTGAAAAGGTTCCCGAATCTTTTTTCTGATTTCCGTGTACGTACGTTGCCCCCGTCCCCCGACCCCGGAACCTTGCCGCCCGTCTTGACCCCTTTCCTGCCTGTGTCGGGCTCGAGCCTCCTTACGATTTTGTACCTTGCTACACCCCTTCCCGCTTTGCGGCGGTCTTTTGGTGAAAATTGGGCCCATTAGTTCCGTCCCCTGGCTGGCTATTGCCACCTTGCGGGTGGTCCAGGGATTCACTACCCTTTCCCCGTGACAACCATTGTTTGGGGTGGGGGAAAAAGCATCATGTTGTGGGGTTTTTTGCTGCAGGAGGGATGGTGACTTCACAAAATAGATGGCATCATGAGGAAAGAAGATTATGGGTGACTGTTTGATCGGGGGTTGCGTTGTTTTCTGGCGAAAACAGGCCCCCACCGATCGAATCCCCTGTCAGGGCCAGTGTGCGTGTTAGGCGCAGCCCTTTGCCATTTCGGAGCGCCTAACATGAAGGGGCGTGCAAGGGGCGGGGTTGTGGGGGTTTGAGGCGGGAGGGAAAATTTGAAAAAATGAGGCATGCTTGATGTGGGTTGGCAAAGGCGGCGCATTGAGCGTGCCGCTCCGACAGGAGCTAGTTTTAAATTGGTTAAATGAGCCGGGGAGGCGAAGTGGAGCGAGAACGTAACATGAGGGAAAAAAAAGG